>JAPDDM010000194.1:0-241929 GCA_027474115.1 Schizopygopsis malacanthus | reverse complement strand
TTCGCCAGGAGCTATTGAAAACTCACTGGCAGATGATTGGCTGTCATTCACATTGACATCAAGCAATTTGTAATCAGAAGGAGAATTGGTGCTGGGTGTGTGATTTACTCTTACATAGATATTTAGCAGACGCTTTTTATCCAAAACGACTTACGAATCAGGCTATAAATGTTTTGTCAGTATATGTGTTCCCTGGGAATTGAACCCACAACCTTTTGCACTGCTAAAGCAATGCGCTACCACTGAGCCACAGGAACAGCCCTTTTTCAGCCCTCAGTCTTGTTTAAAGCAACATCAACAGCTGTCACCACACAGTTACAATTTACAACCAGTGAAACATAAACCTTAATAAATCTCAAACGTTTGAAAAGTTATCCTAAGAAATGACTTGTGAACTAAAAGAGACGCTTACATAAATATAAAAGGAAGGTTCCAGTGTCTTTCCAGATCTGCTGAACTAATGCAACTAAAACTGCAAACACAGGATTGAATTAGCAGCTAGACCAAATGCCCAGTACATTTCTGAAAGCTTGCTTCAACATGCACTCAAAGTGCTCAAGGTGCTTTTCGTCAGCGCTTATAAACTCTCATCTTACTCTTGAGAAAAATGACTTTAGGCAGTCCAGCATTTTGAACACATTCCCATTTTCAAGTTGGAACAATTTGCAGACTCATGTAAGATGGGCATAATAAACTCCAGGTATAGTTTACTCAAGGGATCCCAGTACATCTGGTAGAGTACTTCTCCATCTTTACACGGGTGGAAATGTAACTTCAGCTCACCCCATTGCTTTAGTACACGCACACAGCAGTCATACATGAGAGAAAACCAAGTGTGTGAATGTGGATTTTAAAACTCAAGATTGCGAGGCAGTTTCGATGGCTTTGCTGACACAAAGTTGAATTGAACGACACACGCACTTAAGCAGTTAGTTTATCTTTCTTTTTGAGAAGGTGAGTTTAAACTGAGTTTTTCAATGTCTGCTCTCATCAATCACCAATGAATACTTACTCTGATGTCTTTAAACAAGTCTTTGAGCATGCATGGAGCCTTGACGGTGTTGATAGTGCTGTAAAAGGCTGAATTGACCAGTTCACCCAAGTGACTGACTGAACTGACCGCTGTGTGACGAGCGATAGAACATGATATAGAACATGCTAGCTGAAGCTCAGCCTTTTGATTTACAGTCGAACCGATGTCCGTTAGACATGTTGATGAAAATGGCTTGTAATTTCTCTTGTGTTTGTCTGTGCTTGAGCACGGATCTCCGTTTTACAGTACCTCTTTACTTTGATCACTGACCACTTGACCTGTCCAGTCTAACGTTGTGTGTCCTTTTCTCAGTCTTTGTTGTACTTTTTGCCAGACTTGGACCACTTTGTCACAAATATATGCTTGACCAATTAGGCTACAGCGTTTATACTAATGCACTGATTGGCTAATAGCTGAGAGCAGACGAAGTGTCAAAGAACTGGAGGAGATGGCACCCATATATGTAAAGAATCAAAGTGGCGTGTCAGATTTTCCTAACAAGCAACCATGTTTTTCACTGCAAAAAATGTTTAATCTTTCTTGGTATTTCTGTCTTGTTTCTAGTCAAAATATCTCAAAACTTTTATTAGATAAGCAAAGAATATTGTACTTAATTCAGTTTTCCCCTGGAAACAAGACTACATATCTTAAATAATTTTGCTTATCCAGTAAACGAATCTTGATTTAAGAACGTTTTGATATTTTTACTAGAAACAAGACAAAAATACTAAGATAAGCAGTGTTAAAATAAGATAAGCAGTGTTAAAATGTTGTGCAGTGTTAAAATAAGCCCAAAAAACAAAACCCACGACCTGGGATTTTTTCACACAACTTAACAATAAAAGACGCCTAAAGTCGCGTATAATAAGGAGACTTGCAACAGTGCTGATGCTCAACATCCAACACGACAGACTCAAAACCTCATGCTCTCGTGTGTCAGAGTTGTCTGTGACTTCTTTTATAAAATGGTTGTTTAAGAATTTATATCACTACCAGTATTGTAAATGTGTAAATGCAATCACATCCTCATGAGGCTAAAGTAACCAAATAACCATTAACTACAGAATTTAAAGAACTACAGTGATTTAGCTTGTGCGCTTATGAGAAACATGTTGGTGTGTCTTCATGTGACCGGAGCAGTTTCTGTGAAACATGAGCACACGAGGTCACATGACCTTTGATCTTCACTGAAGAGCTCAATCACAGAATTCATGTTTAATGTTTATAGCCTGTACTTTCTCTCAGTTCACTAGACATGAGTTTAGTCCGTCTGCGAGATTCAAAGAGGAAGCAGGATTGTTTTTTCTATGTTGAGATCCTCGACACATGGTCTGTTCCTGGCATTCACACTCCTTCACACGTAATCGCTTAACAATAGACATAAATGCCTTAAATCTGGCCAAGCCAGTTTGGCATCCTCTCTTACAACATTTAGTTTCGCATTGATGCTAGGAAACAGATGGTCAGGAGCTCGGGACGTTGTTTTATCTATCCCTAATATCCAAGTTACTGATAAACCAGTAATAATAAAAGCGAAGGGAAAGGCCGACAGACATCAGGTCAGTGTTTCTGATTCTTTCACAATCATGAGATACGTCTGTTCAAGGACTGTCTAAACCAAGCTTTGACAAAGTTGAACAAGATATTGTAAAATATATACATTTTTTATCATGATTTTCAAAACTGAATTAGGAGGTTAAGTTAACAAAGATGCCGTTTGGACTATTCTTGATGGTTAACACTTTGATTACTTTATTCTGATAGTCCACTTTAGATATTCTACTGACAGTAACTACGTCATCTAGCAGTCATTAGTAGACTTAATATCCTCTAACACTTTATTATGATGGGTCCACAACATACTGACTAAGAGAAACTTTGCAAATGTATGTCAACTATCCCTAAACCTACCGTAACAGTCTACTCTGAGAGTTAGTAGACATGTAGTTACAACATCACGTATAGTTAGTGGACTATCAGAATAAAGTGTAAGTGAATATATTACTGTCAGCAGAAGGAAGTGTGAAGGATATGTTCTGTGTGTCTTGGTCTGGATCAGGCCGTGATGAAGCTGGATCTGAGCTGCAGTGTTTGGGTTCTGGCCGTCGGTTTGCTGCCGTTGGTCCGAATCACTGCCGGATCTATTTTGGGCGCAGCTGTTAACATTGAGCTGCTTGATCAGGACAGATCCCAGCCGGTGAGACATCATACAATGGCTTTCTCTGTTCCGTACATTAAGAAACATCTCGATTTAAAGCCTCTGATTCAGGCCTTGTTTATTTACTCTCTTTATTGTTCATCTGTAGTCTATAATAATATAGTGATTGTTTTAATGACATGAGGGTAGACTAGACACACTTTAAAAGCACTGTGTGATGAAGCCTATGAGAAATCAATTACAATTACCCAATAATTCAAGATATTCCCATGGGTCTTATATTTATATCAGATGATATAGTTAAACAATATCTCACGAGCAAGCGTGCTATTTCCCCAAATATCTATTGCAACAAACGTGATATTGATTTTATACAACAGTCAGATGAGTAGAAAGTCACAATATTGTCTCATAACTACATGAATCCATGTTTTGAACAAATCAATGTTGTTTGAACACGTACACATTTGTTTAATTCCTGAACGAATCAGAAGGCTTGCATTAACGACTCATCCATGAGTACCACAACAATTAAAAAATATAGTTTTATATTTTATTAGTCACATCTTTAGATGCAGCTACTGTACATCAGAGTGCTTATGAGGAAGGAGATAGTTAAGGCTCAAATGATTAGCAAAATATACTTTATTAAAACAAGAACAGATGAAGAGCTGAACTATCACAGGCTAAACGAGGGATAAAGAGCCACAGGCAGGGCTTTATAGTGTTAAAATCTGACGTCTCTGTGCTGCAGGTCAGGGCTCATTACAGTGCGGTGTCCAGTCTGCCCTGTCCGGCCCTGGATGAGCTGTGTAACGGAGCAGACTGTATTCAGCTCAGCTCCTCTCCTCTGACAGGAGCTTTACCTTCACCCGGCTGGTGTCTTCATCAGTGGCAGAAGAACATCCCTAAACACCACACGACTGCTCTTCAGCTCGGGTGAGAGATCACACACTCTGTCCGAGTCCATCACCTGTGGAGCGACTGATCTCTCACACTGTGTTCACTCCCTTCAGATCCGAAAGAGCCGTGCCACTGCATTCACGAGCGGATCTGTCTGTCAGAGCCGACACTAACCATGTTAACCAGCCTCCGTATGTGGCTCTTCCTCCTCCAGTCAGGTGAACGGTGCTTCAGACATCCAGAAATACTGACCGAGAACATACCGTGTGTCTGAAACCTGTGCGTCTCTTGTGTCAGGTTACAAGCTGCGTGTCCTCAGAATATCCCGGTGAATGTGATGGATCTGGATGAAGATGAGATTCGCTGCCGTTATAAGAAGACTGAACTTGGTGGATTTCTGCAGCTTTATGAAGTCAGACATATTTAGTCTTCCTATATTTGCATTTCCCTGTTGAAAAATCCAGCATATGCTGGTTAGGTATGTTTTGAAGCATGGCTGCTGGTCTAAGCTGTTCGAGAGCTGTCATGAGCTGGTTTTAGCTGGTCCTTAGCTGGTCATGTGCTGGTCCTAAGCAACTAGCTCCTGCTCAGGACCAGCTTAGTACCAGGACTCGACCAGCTTAAACCAGCTCATGACCAGAACTCGACCAGCGTAAACCAGCTCAAACCAACACTTGACCAGCTTAAACCAGATCATGACCAGAACTCAACCAGCTTAAACCAGCTCATGACCAGCACTCGACCAGCATAAACCAGCTCATGACCAGCACTCGACCAGCGTAAACCAGCTCATGACCAGCACTCGACCAGCGTAAACCAGCTCATGACCAGCACTCGACCAGCATAAACCAGCTCATGACCAGCACTCGACCAGCGTAAACCAGCTCATGACCAGCACTCGACCAGCGTAAACCAGCTCAAACCAGCACTCGACCAGCGTAAACCAGCTCATGACCAGCACTTAACCAGCATAAACCAGCACTTGACTGGCACTCGACCAGCATAAACCAGCTCATGACCAGCACTCGACCAGCGTAAACCAGCTCATGACCAGCACTCGACCAGCATAAACCAGCTCAAATCAGCACTTGATCAGCGTAAACCAGCTCATGACCAGCACTCGACCAGCGTAAACCAGCTCATGACCAGCACTCGACCAGCGTAAACCAGCTCATGACCAGCACTCGACCAGCATAAACCAGCTCATGACCAGCACTCGACCAGCGTAAACCAGCTCATGACCAGCACTCGACCAGCGTAAACCAGCTCAAACCAGCACTCGACCAGCGTAAACCAGCTCATGACCAGCACTTAACCAGCATAAACCAGCACTTGACTGGCACTCGACCAGCATAAACCAGCTCATGACCAGCACTCGACCAGCGTAAACCAGCTCATGACCAGCACTCGACCAGCATAAACCAGCTCAAATCAGCACTTGATCAGCGTAAACCAGCTCATGACCAGCACTCGACCAGCTTAAACCAGCTCATGACCAGCACTTGACCAGCTTAAACCAGCTCATGACCAGCACTCGACCAGCTTAAACCAGCTCATGACCAGCACTCGACCAGCATAAACCAGATCATTACCAGAACTCAACCAGCTTAAACCAGCTCAAACCAGCACTTGACCGGCTTAAAAGCAGCTCATGACCAGCACTCGACCAGTGTAAACCAGCTCAAATCAGCACTTGACCAGCTTAAACCAGCTCAAACCCGCAGCCATGCTACAAAACATACCTAACCAGCATATGCAGTTTTTTTCAACAGGGTTGTTTCAATCAAATAGTAACAATTTATTTTCAGTACATTCGATATTTCATATTTCAAAGGAGACGTGTACGCTGGTGTATGAAGGTGGAGCACCTTTGGGTCAGTATTCAGTTCTGATCATGGTGGAGGATTTCCCTTCATCTGACCGCGAGGCAGAGCCGTTCTCCACTGTACCTGTGCATCTCCTAATAACAGGTCAGTGTTTCATCTCAACATTCACCATCAACTCATCTCTTGTTCGAAGCTGTAAATATAAACAGTCAACTATATATATATACTACTGAGAAACCTGCTATGGGTGAAACTACATCAAATATACGTACACTCTGTCAGTCATATATTTCATAGTTATTAACATTTAGTAACAAAGTTATAGAGGTACGAAATAATCCAGGTGCTTTTATAACCCATCTGCAATATAGAAATCATGTAGAGATAATGTTCAAACAAATCAAATCAAATTATCTTAGAATTGTTTATTCTTTTCTCTCAAGAATCTCTCAACCAGCTTCATTCAGCAGTACTGAAGATGTTCTTATGTTTTCCGGACACTTGCATTAGAGCCTTAAGGTCACAGTTTGACACACTATTTATGATTCATTCAGCCCAGTTTCAGTTTTTGAAACAAAGATACGATTACCTCAAGTGTCACTATATGAACTCAAAGAGCAAGCATTCATCCGTGTGTGAACATCGATTAACAGAACTGACAACAGTCAGAATCTCAGGATGATATAAACAGGAGCACAAGCAAATATGTGAAAATGAATCCTAGAGGTGGAAGATAAAGAGGAAGAGGAGGGGAAGAGAAGGGGACGGGGTCAAAGGTTATTTGTTCTTGATGAGTTTTACAGGAACTCTTGAGGCCTACAGGCTCATCTACAGGGATGTTACAATAATTACACATGCAGTATAATTACAGTTCACAATTTCGATGAGATAAATATTATTGTTCTATGTATAGTAAGTACTGGAGCACATCATACACCCGCAAACTCATAACTGATGAACTGATTTGTACTTCTTACATTGTTTTTGCAGGACAGATAGTGAGTGTTTTGTCAGAATAGTAAGAAACTGCTCTAGTACATCAAATAAGGTCATTAATAAACACTGTAATGCAATCTGGCAAAGGATGCTGAATTTAACAACTGATATTACACTGTATTGTGTTGCATAATGAGTTAATATTCAATTTGTTCATATTTGAACTTATCTTTTCTAATGTTTAGAAATCTCTTTTACATTAGTGTAGTATACATAAACCTTGTTGAATTTCATTGTATCTGCACTCCTGTATTTATGTTATACTGTAATAGACACCATCTTGCAAAATGCTTGCTGATTTCCAAAAGGAGGTGTTTGTAGCAGTGTTTTGAAGGAATCTCACTAGTGTGCTCTAGGTAGTGAAGCAAGGTCAACGTATCCTTATTAGTACCCGGAGATAAATTTGTTGTGCAGACAAGAAGTTCAGTAGTCCATAACTAAAAAAACATTCCATAGAAACATCAACATTGAATAAAACACTATAAAAATGATTTCAATCAGAAGAATATAAAACTCCAAGAAAAGTCATGACAGTGTACCTTCACACACATACTCCCTCCCCTAAGAACAAAAGTGCCAACGCTAGCAAGGAATACCATCTGTTACTATTTTTGTTTAATAATTATATCGCTACAGGAAAAAAATAATTCCTATTTCAAACCGACTACCAGAGCGTAAAAGCTGAAAATCAGCATGTAAAGGGTGGGAACAATCTCTACTAATAGTACTTGCCTTACGCGGCAACTGATTGGAGTAAAGACCTGCTAGGCTGGGTTGAGATTCCCCTATAATCTTACTAGCCCACTTAAATATTTGGTTCAAAGATTTTGTTCTTCAAAGACAAACTCCCAAACCATGACACAAGGGGAAATTACAGACTGATTCAATGAAAGCCCTATAGAAAACAATCATCATAGTTTTATCGATTTGAAATCTGGAAAGCTCAAAGCAGTCTGTGTATTTGTGTCATTTGAGACAAAATATATGATTGTCATGATTATGTTTGGTTTAGTTCCTGTCATGTCTGTTATTAGCTCTAATTAGTTACCATGGTTTCTGTTTAGTTAATCCTTGACCAGCTGTTCCTTTTTAGTTCCATCATTTACCATGTGTGTATTTATATTCCTTATTTGAGTCTCTCCATTGTCTGTGATTAACGTATGTTATGTGTTGTACCGATTCAGTATTCTCAGTAAAGACTTTTTGATAGTACGCTCCTTCGTCTGCTGTCCTCATTCCTTGACAGCCCGTGACAACGATTAAATGCATTAATGTACACACAAATAAGATGGGACTGTGCCATGCATTTTCGTAGGCCGTTTTCAGTGTGAGATGTTGTTTAATTGCAGTTGAAAGCGGAGCCGGCTGCTCGGTGGTGCCGGAGTTCACAGGCCCCAGTCCAGCAGGAGGCGCTGTAATCCACGTTCTGCCCTTCGAGGAGGTCCATGTCAACATTACAGTGGACTCCAGAGTACAGAGGTAAGCACAGGACAGCTATCATAGTTGAATTTTCTTTCATGTTCAGATTAAGGTCATCGGTAGCACTTTACAATACGGGTGCACAAATATGCATGAAATAATGCTTAACTAATGCTCAGATAATCATGAGTTAATGTATAACTCATTAAGAACTTAACCATTTATTAACAATAACCGCACCAGCAACTAATGAACATTCAATATGATTCCTAGATTAAGTAATCAATACATTTGTATTAGTTAAATGTGTCATAAAATATGAATTACCTAATAACTTATTATATTAATTAATAGTGTAAATGCATGTGTTAATTACCACAATGGGTTCAAGCATGCAATTCAACTTCCAGTTGTGTGCTTTAATTAATCATTAGCTAATGATTTGCAAAGGTATCATTATGTAATGACTTTACATGTTGAGGCACATGACTAATTCAAAATCAATAACCACATTTACATATTACTTAATAATAATAGTTCTGTGCCTCAACATGTAAAGTTATAACATAATGATACGTTTGCAAATCATTAGCTAATGATTAATTAAAGCAAACAACTGGAAGTTGAAAGGCATGGCTTCGACCCAATGTGGTTATTAACATATCACAAATGTATTGATTACTTAATCTATGAATCATATTGAATGTTTATTAGTTGCTGATGCAGTAATCATTATTAAATGATTAAGTTCTTCATGAGTTGTATATTAACTCATGATTATCTGTGCATTAGTTAAGCATTATTTGATGCATATTTGTGCACTCGTATTGTAAAGTGTTACCAGGTCATCAAATACAATTTTTCTCTAGACATGAATGCCATGTTAACTTACAATGCTTTAGTTCACCCAGATGTTCCACAGTTATACAAAAAATACATTTTGAAGAAGATTGGGATGAAACCTTGAGGAATTATCAGGTTCTTATCCGTCATCGACTTGATCTGACCCGAATCACTTAACTTCAGTGCTCAGTAAACTCAATGTGCATAAATTAATTCTTAAATCCTTTACTCAGATCAGTTCGCTCCGTTCAGAATAAACACATTGGTGCACTGTGTAGCTGTTACACTCTTAAAAATAAAGGTGCTTCACGATGCCAGAGAAGAAATTTTTTGTCTAAATGGTTCCATAAAGAACTTTCAACATCTGAAGAACCTTTCTGTTTCACAAAAGCTTCTTTGTAGCGAAAGGTTCTTCAGATTATAAAAAGGTGAGGAAGAGACGGTTCTTTAAAGACTGAATGGTTCCTCTTTGTCATCCCTTGAAGAACCTTTTGAAGCATCTTTATTTTTAAGAGTCTATTATTTGAGTTCAGTTTGATGGCACGCTTCAGTTTGGCTATATGCTCTTCTCTTTAGTAGAAGGGAATCAATCATCTAAACTCTCACATCATTCACACATTGTGACCCCCAGAAACACAAGCACAATAATACTTCAAGCTAAATCATTTTTGTGAGTGTATAAGTTGAAATCCCTGGTCATCTCTCAATGCAGTGTGTCTGAACTGGCTGTGACCGGTCCACCGGGCCTCTTCGTATCACCAATGGAAATAGGCCAGAGTTTCCAGAGCTCCGTCACGCTGTCCTGGGTCCGAGGTCCGAATCAGTTCGCCCATCTGCTGTCCGTTTGTTTCGCTGCTAATACTCAGAGGTAGTCAGCAATCAACTCGAGTTCTTCATAAAACAAATTCACAACTCAGTTAAACTCTTTAATGTTGTTTCACAGCCTGCAGTCTAACGTCAGGTGTATATGGCTTCAACAAAGTAGGATTGCTTTACTCATGTTCTGTTTTTTTCTGTTAGTATTTAAAAACTGGCGATAGTCTTTATTTCATGTAGTTTCACTCTCTTTCAGCACAAACAGACCCTTTGCCGCCTGGAACAGGTAATACTTGCATTAGTTGGTTTTGTTGAAAATCATTAAAGCGAAGTATTACACATCCACAGTTGTTTTCAGCCTGTACTGCTTAATGTACTGCTTACTTTAAGCCTCAGGTCAGATGTTGTAGTATTCCTAATGTAAGAGTGACAGGCATTTGTAATTAAATCAGAATCAAACTAAAGCTTTATTAAAGAGCACATGGACACTAAACTCACACACCAGAACAGAGCAAAAAACACCAACCAAAACATACTGTAAAGCGCTGAACAATAGCGCCACCTAGTGTCCGCAGCGGGAATGATTCAAAACATTCAGCTTTCAGCAAATGATGTCACCGTTTGCATAGTGGAGAGATAATACTTACGTCTGTCTGCATTCTGAATCAGACTTTGTTTTGTGTTCCTTGTATACATTTAAAACATCATCTATAGTCATCATTACAATCCAAGGGTATTGGATTGATTTATCTTTATTCTTGTCCACAGGTATCTTTCTAATGTAAAAATGCAGAATTTATTTTGAAGAGAATCAAAAAACCTAAACTTATATGCAGCAAAAACCTAAAATGCTAGCAATTCTACAAGTTAAAGCGCAGGACTGTCTTCAGAAGTCTCACTCGTCTTGTCTCACCCTCGTTTCATTCCAATGTAAAGATGTTTCTGATGCATATTTTCCTGTCAGAGTTGAAATGTAAGGAGCGTGAGCTTCAGATGTCTCTCGTGCTGCCCATTTCTTTCCTGGAGAACCTGCATTTCTCTGCTCTCCAGCTGAATGATCCGACCTGTCCAGTGCTTTATAACTCGACCCATGTCACCGCCACCTTCTCTCTGACCGGCTGCGGGACCAAGACCATGGTATGAAACCTTCACTTCATAGATATATTTGAGACACTTAATAGATACAGTTAGTGTAATGAAGAGGCAGTGTAGTTAGATCCAATTGCAGCTTTATTACAGACAAGAGGAGGTCAGACAGGCTGAGTTCGGTAACGAGAACAGGTGACACAAAGGCAAGGCAGAATCATCGACAGGGGCAATGCAATGGTCGGGGCAGGCGGCAGACAGAGAGGATATCACAAGGCAGGCAGGGTCAAAAAGGCAGGCAGCAAATGGTCAGAGTCGTGAGAACAGTCCAGGTAACAACAGGGAAATACACTTGGGGAAACCGCTCGGAAATGTCAGATGGGGCTAAACAAGACTTCGTGGTGAGTGCAAGGAAGTGTGCTGCTTATATGTGTGTGTGTGTGAATGAGGTGCAGGTGTGGTGAGACAATCAGGGTTAATGAGTGATTGGTGACAGCTGTGTGATTGGTGCAATGGTGGATGGGAATGTGTGTGTCGTAAGTGCAGTGAATGATGGGAGTTGTAGTCCATGGGTGATGTGCAGCTGTAGTGTGGTGAGTGGCAACCAGATTCGTGACAGTTAGTAGTGCCTTTGTATTTCTAGCAGTCACATCTGGTTTATTTTATTTTTATTTTTTTTCTTTAAACATTTATCTTCGTGTGTACACTCAGATGTTGAGTTTTTATTTATTTATTTAAACATTTTTGTAGTTAATGAAGTTAATACATTTCTAACCTGAATTGAACGGCAAAAGGGTATTTTCCTAAAGCATTCTATTCTTTTCTTTTGGAAAATTTACCATTTGATTTCATAACGTGATTTCTCATAATGTAAACAATGTAATTAAATGAGTTCAACATTTTATGGTGTGTGAAATTAAATTTTATCATGAACATTTATTGTCTTAACTGAATATAATACTCATTACATTATATCACAAAAGTAGTATGTGTACAAACAGTGAAGCACATTAAAATAGCATTGAAATGTAGGTGGGACAATCAAAACAACATATATGTTAAAAAGGCGAAAACATCATAAAAATGACAATAAATCTAATTAATAAACAATAAAAAAAAAAAATATATATATATATATACATTTCTTTGAGTTCAGCTGATAAATTAAACTCACACATGAAAAAGAATGTCATCTACAAACAGAATGAGGGTTAATGAAGAAAGTCATTGAACAGCATGAAGTGTGAATGCTGCTTCTTTTAAATGTTGTCCCATCTTCTGTGCTTTCATTTTAATTTCATTTGATCATCTATTCTTTGATATTTTCCAGCATCTAGGATCAGAACTGCTGTACACCAACACTTTACGCAGCATCAATCCTAACTCCACTATCAGCCGCGTGGCCACTCTCGTCCTGCCGCTCGCCTGCCGGATTGCTGCTCAACAAGCTAAAGGTCCAGCTTTCAAAATCTCCATTCCTGAAGAAGTCAAGACGTTTGGTGCCGTGTCCTTCTGGCTGGAGTTCCACCCTCCTGGAAAGGGTCCTATGGCCGACAAGACGCTTCTGCCACGTTTGCGCGGTCCACCGCCGGCGCGTGGGGCTCGACAGATACGCTCTACAGACCTGATGGACACGCTGGACCTGCATGTGTTCTCCAACTGCTCTTTGGATCGCGCTGAGCTCATGGTGGGCCGCTGTGTGGAGTCCGAAACAGAGGACTTCAGAAACGCAAGGCCTCTGCTGAACCAGGGGTTAGTAGCAACATCAACATCATTTCTATAGCTAATAGTTAACGTTAGTCATTTGAACAAGTGTTTAAAAGAAGGGAGATGAGAATATTGTAAAGAATTAATTTGGGTCTGTATGCAACCACCCAGAACTCACTAGTAGCGATAGAAACACACTAAAGGACTCAGAAACCTGCTTATCAGCACCCTGGAAACCCACAACAGCCCAGCAATGCAGCAGAAGAACGCTCATCAACCTCGTCCTCCACAGGAATATTAATATAAATGTTGCCTGCTGAAGAGAAATAGATGATATTCCCCTGAATCTCGTTTACGTTGACTTAACCCGATAGCATCTTCAGTCTCAGTCTCTCTGCACCACCATAAATACATGACTGTATCATACAGACTGCAGTACTATATGTAATAATGGGAAAAGCAAAATATTTAGGGCACTTCTGATTCTTACTAACACACTGCATCTTGTTTCCAGCCCAAATATATACACATTCTTATATTAAGAAGGATTTTCTAGACAAGAAAAAAAGAAAAAAACAAGTCAAAATTAATTATGTTTTTGCTTAGAACAAGCAAAATAATGTTATTTCAAACATTAAGCAAGATTATTTTGCATGTTTCAAGCAAAAACTCACATAAGTTTTTAAGTTTTTTTGACATTATTTTATGAAAACAAGACATATTTTTTACTTCTCTAGAAAATCCTTCTTGATTTAGGAATATTGTGATATTTTTGGCAAAAAAAAAAAAAAAAAAAAGTAGGAAAAGTATTTTTTGCAGTGCAGTCATTTTGTGATATAACGGTGAAATCTCACATTAAGATAATTCGGCAGATTTAATAGCACCTCTTCACATGCTTCATGTACTCCATGTTTTTGGATCACATCTACTCTTCCCATCATTAATCTGAATTATTCAGTCACATGGCTCTCTGTTTTTCAGCTGTGTCTCTGGAAATGGGACCTTTGAGATCCTTACATCAACTTCAACTGTTCGGATTTTCCGCTTATATCTCGGTTCTCTGGGAATAAAGGGAGACACGGTGTGTTTAATTGTGCCCTATAAGCTCTTTATGTCTGTTGTGTGTTCAGGTGGATCTTTCCTAAACCCTGTTGTGTTGTTTCTCTAGATGTATGTTGAGTGTGTAGTGCACCTTTGTGTCACCACCAAACAAACTGACAGATGTTCTGACCCCTGTACGGGAACGCCGGACCCGACCATAGTAGACAGCGTTCTGACCCGCAGCTACGCTGTGCGCTCAGGGCCCGTTTCCCTCATTAAAGTCACAGAAACCAGCACTACAACGGCTAAACCTCAATCTGCTCCTCCAGTCGCTCAGCCTTCCCAGGTCACAACAGCCGCTGCCTCTCGCCGTGAGTGTTTTATGCACTAATATTGGCATAGTGCACATTTCTGTGACACGCCACATATCACAGTATCTTTGCTCTTCTCTGTTTCAGCTCTGGATACAGGTGCATTCTGGGTAGTCGCTGTGTCATTGCTTGTGCTCATGCGTCTCCCTTGAGCTGTTACGACGCATTGGAGAACTTTGTATTGGTGACTAATCAAAATGATATTTTCTTATTAACTACCATTACAATGTTTCTTTATATATCCATTAATCATGTAAAAAGCACATATTGTAGTAAAACATACTTCATGCTTTTAAAATTGTTCAAAAATGTTGGGTAGCATCAAGACACACATCAACCCCTGCTCTTCTAATCTTTCATTTTTAAGCAACTATAATAACATGATAAAATTCTTAATATTATGCCCTTTTAATTTAAAGTAAAACGTGAAACTTCTGGCATTTATTCACCCTCATGTTTTCCAAACCAGTATGAAGGAATAAAGACTGATGTTTATCATAATTTTGATGCTTCTCTTTTTCCTTATGATATCATGAAAGCAGACAGTAACCAGGGGCTGCTGTAAGACAAATAATAATAAAATAACTTCAGAATTTGTGAGGGAAAGTAATGCACTTCCAATGAGAAGCGGTTTTAATGTGTGCATATATTTGTACCTGATCAATATTTTAATTACTGATAATTACACATGCAACATTAGCTTAAGTCAGTTTAGTGTTGGTTTAGTTTAGATAGGACTGCAGTCATATTTTAATCGTGATAATCAAGATTTCTGCTTCTCTTGATTTATTAAACATAATGAGTTGAGATATTTGCCTGCTGCTTATTTACATTTTACATTTACATTTAGTCATTTAGCAGACGCTTTTATCCAAAGCGACTTACAATTGGGGAGTACATAAAGCGATTAATCTTGAAGAGGCAAACATACAGAGGAAGTGCCAATAACACCAAGTCTCAGGCATTGTTCAAATAAGTACAAGCTAGCAAGGGAAGGAGAGAAAGATGAAGATTTAGAAAAAGTGAAAGAGTTTTTTTTTTTTTTTTTTTTTTTTTTTTTTATATAGTCAAGTAGAGTTGAAAGAGATGAGTTTTCAGTTGTTGCTTGAAAATTGACAGGGATCCAGCATTCCGGATGGGGGTGGGAAGATCATTCCACCGGCCAGGAGCGGTGAAAGAGAATGTTCTGGAGAGTGATTTTGAGCCTCTCTGTGATGGTACCACGAGGCGTCGCTCACTAGCAGATCTCAGGCTTCTGGAGGGGATGTAAGTTCGTAATAGTGAGTGGAAGTAGGTGGGTGCTGAGCCTGTGATTGTTCTATACGCAAGCATCAGTGTCTTGAACTGGATGCGAGCTGCAACTGGTAGCCAGTGCAAGGAGACAAAGAGAGGTGTAACATGGGCTCTCTTGGGCTCGTTGAAGACCAGTCGTGCCGCTGCATTCTGAATCATTTGTAAAGGTTTGATTGTGTTTGATGGAAGTCCAGCTAGAAGAGCATTGCAGTAGTCCAGTCTAGAAATGACAAGGGCCTGGACAAGAAGTTGTGCAGCATGCTCTGTCAGAAAGGGCCTGATCTTTCTGATGTTGTGTAGTGCAAACCTGCAAGATCGAGCAGTCTTTGCAATATGCTCTTTGAAGGTCAGCTGGTCATCGAAGATTACACCAAGATTTCTGACCGAAGCTGATGGAGTAATTATTGACGAACCTAACTGAATCGTGAGATCATGCTGTAGAGTTGGAGTTGCAGGGAAGACAAGAAGCTCAGTCTTTGCCAGGTTGAGCTGTAGATGGTTTTCTTTCATCCATGCCGAGATGTCCGCCAGGCAGCCTGAGATCCGTGCAGCTACCGTTGGATCATCTGGTCGAAATGAGAGATAGAGCTGTGTGTCATCAGCATAGAAGTGGTAGGAGAAGCCATGTGCCTGTATGATGGGAGCCGGGAATGGGTATGATGGGTATGGGTATGATGGGTATGATGGGAAATAATGATTATTTATCTTGAAACAAACTTTTATGTAATCTACCCAGTCTGCTGAACTGGAATGAACTGATGAACATTCATTATGTCAGTGGCCAGAGGTAATTATACAAAAGTGTAATATTAAATAATGAAATATTCTAAACAGATCATTTTATTATTTCCATAGTGACGTGTCATGCAGGCACAATAATGACCATGTTGATATGCGCCGGATGCTGCCGTGTGAATCTGTCGAATTAACATCACGTAAATTCACCTATTTCTCCCGAAATACATGAAAGTAAGTGGTCAGTTAGCTGGGAGTAAAACAGAGTAAACTTTATAGCAACCTACACAATGTGTATTTGATAGGAATAAAACATGTCGTCCATTGATTGAAAGGATTATTATTGCCGCTTTCCATAGAAATCAGCGTGTAGCCTATTTAACACACTAAACGTCTTTTTTTTACTTAACTGACATGTATTTAAATGTTTGAAACCTAAAATAAACTGTATTTGGTTGAAAACACTGAACAGTTATGAAATATGGAAAGAGCGCGTCTTTTTTTCTATTTTTTTCTGAGCTCGTTTTTCTCTGGTTTTCTCTTTCTCTGGTATTTTTATCAGTAAAAATAACTTTCCTGGGTATATATTTTTGTAATAAAAATAAGCTTCTGTTTCATAAACTGATAACAGCATAACATTATTTACCTCAGCCACATTTTGCGTCTTTGATATTATATTCCAATATCATTATGCCTCAATTAGCTAGATATAAATTAAGAGTTGTTGTTTTGTATGTACAGTTGCTCTCTGTTGTTTAATATTTATTATAAAAAGTATGACTTGTAATAAAAGTACAACTTCGATTAATATTTATGTTGTTCAAATAACATTCTGTTTTGTAAATGCATTGTCTGCTGGTTTATTTAGCTACTTTTCAGCACATTAAGTATGCCACTTAATACTTTAACCCCCGGTTTCTTGTTTCACAGACAAGGCTTAAGCCTAGTCCTAGACTAAAATGTAAATCTGAGCTATTTCAACTGAAAGAAACTTGCACTGACTGATCTTAAAACATGCCAGTGCTTTTGTTTTGTCTTAAGATGAACATCAGTAATGCTTTTTTCTAAGGCATGTTTATAAAAATCACTTAAATGTCCTAATTGAACTATGGCGTAATCCTGAGAGAGATACATGTATGCTTTGTGTCACATAAAAATGATTTATTACCCCTCATAAAATACCACCCCAAACTGGACACCTGTTTGTACAGCCCCCACCGTTCTGTCTGAGTTCCCCACGTGGGGATCTTAGATGGATAACCCACGTGGGATATCTGATCCGGGGGATGGTGGGGGTGGTGTGGAATGCTTTTTTGAAAACTTTATTTTATGAGTTTAAACAATAAATTGTGAAACTGTGTAAAATGGAGAAAAAGGGAAGTTTTTATTAAAGTTTTTTCATACACATACATGTGAAGAAAATGCACCGTATATACACGTAAAATGACCAATATCTATTTTTTCCAGAAAGGGTTGTTTAAAAATAGGTAAAATGCAGTGTAAGAAAACAAATAAAAATCTAGGTTTAGTCTTATCTTACTACGTTATAAAATAAATAAAAATGTGTCAGATGCGTTTGTTAAAACCTAGTAATATTGTAATTCAAAAGTTCGACAGTGTTAAATAAAATACAAAATCAAAGTAAATAGACAGAAGTGTGTTACAAGGAAAGCGGGTAAAACGAAGGTAAAAAGTTTCATACATTTACCAGCGATCTAAAAAGAAAGACAATCTCAGAGACGTTTGTTAAAACGCCCCCCGCAGTCAAAAGATAGTCTCGGGGGCTCGCTGTACGGAAAGTTATACCAAAGAGAATAAGTCCTTATCGCATTCGCGGTGTCCGTAGAGAGGTCCATACCCATCGACAGTCAAGCTCGAAACAAGCTCCCAAACACAGCAGGGGCAGACCACGCCTACGTCCCCCCCCCCCTAGATCCGGAGGAGGAGGAGGCACCCAAACGGAGATTTAGAGTAAAATGTTAGAAGTTATTTTAGTAAGTCTTTTACATGTCTTAATTAATTAACCCATTCAACATAATTCACCTAAAACATGTATAGCTTGAATGCGCTGTAAGTCGCTTTGGATAAAAGTGTCTGCTAAATGCATAAATGTAAATGCAAATCTTTTCACTTTAAAAATTGTTTAGTCTAATTGTTCTTTTAAACAAACAGATCCTAAGTCGCGGAAAAAAAAAGTTGTTTTATTTGTTTAACAACACATGCTCCTTTATTTACTAGTTGTTTTTGTCAATCTTACAAACGTTTAAAATTTAGCATACTAACAGATATAAAACCAAATGTTTTGACAGTCTCTGTGAGCCACGTTATCAGTTGACACAGATGCGTGAGTTTTTACAACCGCGACAGACAAATGCCAGTACATCTCTAACGGACCCACTCATTTGCAATTTAATGAGTTTTTTTGAGAAGGTCTGACATTTTAGGGACTGATTTTTAGACCGATGATCAAAGCAGTTCCGTTCCAACCTATTTATGGTATATGTCTGCGAGTTTTGGAGGGAAAGCTCAGAGTGTAAACACACACACACACACACACACACACACACACACACACACACACACACACACACACACACACACACACACACACACACACACACACACACACACACACACATACGTTCGGATCCAAATAGAAGTTCACATTAGGTGCGATCGATAAATAGATATCCCAAGCTCTGATTTTGGCGGTTAAAACAACCGTAGCGTTCAAACGTATGTAAATGTGAAAAATAATGAATAAAACTGCGTTTACACGCGAAGCAATTAAGAAAAATCTACGGTTGCATTAAGTAAACTGCTGAAGACACGGCCATGTAATTGATTAATACTGTTTTGAGATGTTATAACAAAAAAGTCAGAAGCCAAATAAATATATGAGGGTTGTGAATAATAATAATAAAAGTACGTACATAGTTTTGTTTTAATGTAAACTAAAATATGCCATCAGGTAAAATTGTGTAAACAGATAGGCCTAGTTTTGATTTTGGTATTAAAATAATAAAACGAAATGTTTATACACGTGCGTAAGAATGATGTACTTAAAAAGTTATTTATAGAATACTTATTATAACGTTTAAACGTTAATTTCACAAATTAGATAGCGTTATTTCGCAATCAGGCTTGTAATGTATAAGACAGTATTTATTTATAATACTGTCTGGATTACGATATTTTGAACCGGGTTAACAGGTATTTTGAAAGACTATTTGATCTTGCCGACCAACGTTTAATTTACAGACAGGTCGAAGAGGCGACGTTTAATGCACAAGCTAATGTATTTGCGATTTTAACAAATATAATAGCATGTCAGCAGCAACACACGGAGGCTTTACGTTATGCAGCGGATTTCTGGCAACAATGTCATAATGATTTGTATGGAGAATTTATCCAATTACAGCAATGCATGGACGGGTTGCCAGAGGATATGAGACTGTTAATCACGGAGCAAAATCTTACGGTAAACGCGTTATCATTGATTTCAGAGCGTCTAAATGTAATACAGAGAATGATGGCCGAATATATATTTAGTAGGGACTAATAAAAAGTGTTGAATTATATATTCTCCCCACTGTTTTTTAATCTCACATTATTTGTATGTTAGTGGTATTGTATTTTCATACAATTATTAGTGTTTTATTCGTATACACTTGATTGTATTGATTGTTGATTGTTTGATTTAAGTCATTTCATATATGCTGATTTATGACTGTCTTTAAGGTTAAACCATTTTTGTATGTTAGTGGCATTGTATTTGTCTACATTTATTAACGTTTGTTATTGTTTTATTCATATAAGGGTTGAATTGTTTGATTTAAGTAATTTCATATATATATACTGATTGAGACTGTTTATTATTATTATTGATTTTATTTTACTGGTTGTTTGTGATTTATGTTGTAAGGGTTTATTTTTGTCACATCTGTTTATATCAAGTTATGAAAAGCTGTGGCGTTTTCAAGAGCGCACGCGTTTGTCTTTAAGGTTGAACCATTTTGTATTTCTGATTTTAAAATAAATTTTCAAAATGAGTAAGAGATGTCATGATGATTCACACAACTGTGTGCCAGAAGATGATAATGATCAGAGGACGTCAAGACCTAGATATGATTTTCAAAATAACATACAACAATTACACACACTTATTGATAATCAGTTACAGATGATACCATCACATTCGCTCAATATGGTCGAAAGATTACACGAAATCATAGACGAACAGAATGAATGGCTCGCCGCATCTGTAAATGACGGCGCCCAGATCGGTAGAGGTCCGTCTAATGACAACGCTTCAGATTACGATCCGTCAGCTCCAGATATGGGTGTTACTCTAAGCTTTATAGACAGATTAATAAGCGAAGGAGGCCGTGTGGCTGATTTTACAATTATCCCAAGACAGAGATTTAATGGTTTAGAAATTCATAGAACTTTAAATTTCCGCGAAATCGCTACAGATGATTATGCAGCATATCATATCTTTTTGCACGACATTTTGAACGAGATTATAGATTTTTCTCGGCTGATGGCAGGCGAAAACGGTTTTATGAATGTTTCTCTGCATGGTGAGAGTCTCCCCACAGATATCAACGCTGTTCTAACACCAGATAATAATCATGATGTTAATACATTCGTAGATCAAATCGAACGAGCGGTTCAAAGCAACGCGGATGTGGGGTGTGATTCTGCTTTACAGTTATGCGTTTCGGTGGTGCGCAACAGACAAGGTGGTGTTCGTAGAAAATGATCCGATTTAGCGCACAATATGGTCATTCAAAAAAATAAGATGAATTTTTTCGCACCCAAAAATATAACAAACAATATGTGTTTTAGCATTTGTCTAGCTAATTTTTTAAACCCACAGTGCCCCGATCAGGAGCTGGTCAGAATAGGCAGAGATATACACACGGAGTAGAGGCTGACATTTTTTCGGGAATCCCACGGGATGGGAAACAAAATCGCTACGAATCACGTGATTGGGACGGGAGAGGAAAATATTTAATCAGGAGTGGGCGGGACCGGGAATAGTAATAATACCCAACTTTACACACAAATATACCTTTTATATAAATAAACTATAAACTGTATATTTTAATTCTGAACTCAATTCTAGTTGCCCTCTTTATGCTCTCCTCCTGTTTGCTTTGGTGTGGCTGGTTAAGTGAATGACGCAGTCCGTGATGGACAGATTGTTAACGGCTGGTCTATGTGGTAATACAATCGAGCAGGACATCCAAACGCTCATCTATCATTCATCAACCTCAAATATGGCTTTTCATCTGAAAGATGTATGTAGTAGCAACTTTACATGGCCGCTCAATATGATGTTAACCTAGAGAAATGTGCGCTATTGAAGTGTTTGTGTGGAAGCGCGTTTGCTGCAGGACAGGCTCCGGTGCGATCACTTGCTCTTACATCTCCGTCATTTTTGGTCATACAGATAAAAGTAGCCTAATACATCTTTCGAATCTGTAAAGACTCTACGTTTATTTGTGTGCACTCAGAATAACAACGAAACGTTGCGCTTTTAAGCAAACAGGATGCGCTTTAGGTCTCATGTGAACTTGAGTGAGAAACTTCGAAACTTCGTCTTTGAAAAATATATCTCTATGTAACACCCCCTCCCGGGTCCACACCACCACAACTCGTTCTTGCTCCGAGCGGGTCTCGAACCCAGGATTCTGGCGCGGGAGGCGGCGCTCTAACAAGGAACGCCAAAGGTAACAGCCGCTAGAGTGCCTCTTTTTGAGGTCAGGGCAGTGAGGTTTACACACAGCCCTTACTGGCATACATCCGTTACATATAGAGAGTGAAATGTATACAAATAAAAAAACACAATAGAAGACGTGTGTGTTAGCATGGATGATTTACATTAAATTTAATCTGTGCAACACTGTGCATAAGATGGCTTTCAGTTCAATATAATAACAAAAAACTACATTTTGGGTTTTTATTCAACTAATAAGGTGGGCACGCTGTGATCTGTACTATATTTTTACTGTAACTGACAGATTTCGGCGCAAAAAAAAACCCCGACATGGGAGTGGGAGGGAATGGGAGTCATTCTTCCGGGAGTGGACGGGACCGGGATTTTCCCCCAGTTTTTTCGTGGGATTGGGACGGGAGAGATAAATTTTTGTGGGAGTGGGACAGGAGAGGTTTGAGAATTCACTCCCGTGTCACCCTCTAGTCTGGAATGCTGTACTCTGTAGCCATAGAACCTTTTTTACACAAGGTTCGAGAAAATATGAATGGTTTGTGTTTACCGTCTTCTAGTAAAAATGTTTCTCTGTCAGCTTATGCTGATGATGTAGTGGTCTTAGTTAGTGATCAAAAAGACATTGATACCTTTGTAAATTTTGTAAATGATTTTAAAGAAATATCATCAGCTAAAGTAAATTGGGCCAAAAGTGAAGCGGTTTTGGTTGGTCATTGGTTACAGGGTGCACCAAAGCTCCCAAATGGTTTAACCTGGACTAAAGGAGGTTTTAAATATCTTGGTGTTTTTCTTGGAGATGATTTTATTGTCAAGAAAAATTGGGACGATGTTCTTGAAAGAGTAAAAGGAAGGTTAAATAAATGGAAGTGGTTGATTCCAAAAATGTGGTACAGGGGGCGCACTTTAATTATTAACAACCTTGTGGCTTCCTCTTTGAGGCATCGTCTGGCCTGTGTGGATCCTCCTGTGTCGCTACTGTCTGATATCCAGAGGGTTTTGATAGATTTCTTCTGTGAAAAATTACACTGGGTGTCCCAAAGTGTGTTATATTTATCCAATGATGAAGGAGGACAGGGTCTTATAAATGTGCAAAGCAGAATTGCAGCTTTTCGTATGTGTTTTATACATCGGTTTTTATATGGATCATTTAATTCAAATTGGAAAGCTGTTGCATGTGAGATTTTGAAGAGTTTGGGAGGCTTAGGTCTCGATAAGTCTCTTTTTCTGATGGACCCTCAAAAAGTAGACACAGCAAGTGCACCAATGTTTTATAAGAACGTTTTTAAAGTTTGGAACTTATTTGGTGCTGTTATTGGGCAAAACTCAAGGTCACTCTTTTGGTTGCTTCAAGAACCTCTGATCTACGGAACCCGTTTTGATGGAGTGGGAAATGTATTTTTCCTGCAAATACTAGATGATTAATCAAAGCAGGATGTACAACACTTGGACATTTAGTGAATACTGCTGGTCCGGACTTTGAAAACATTGAAGAGACTGCTGCAAAGTTGGGTTTTAAATCTATCAGATTGGTTCGTCAAATGTTAATGAAGTGGAGGTCAGCTTTAGAAGAAGAAGAGGTACAAATCCTTTCAGAATTGTATCGAGGTTTTATTAAACCTAATGAAGAGGACCGCTTTTATAATTTAATTTTGTCACCTAAAATGGATGAATGTGAAGGTCCATTTTTGGAAAAAATGATGTATGTTTTGGTGCTGATTCATTTAATGTGAAAGAGGTGTATAAAAGCTGTGTCAAAGTTTTTAATAGGAAGGTGTTGAATAACAGGAGTGATACGCCTTGGCGTAGTGTTCTGGGGCTTAGTATGGATTGTAGACCAGAATGGAGAGCACTATACAAGCCACCGTTACCTAAAAGAGGAGGGGATATTCAATGGAGAATTGTACATGGAGTAATAGCTGTCAATGCTTTTATTTCTTTGTTAAATCCAGAGATTAGTTCTGGTTGCCCTCTTTGTATGCAAAGAGAAACAGTTTTTCATGCTTTCATGTATTGTTGTAGACTAAGACCTTTATTTAATGTTTTAGAAAACTTCTTCAAATCTTTTAATGAGGATTTTTCTATGCAAATGTTTATTAGTGGTTTTAAATATGTAAGGAGAAGGGCTTCTGAGTGTCAATTGTTTAATTTTGTATTGGGCCAATCAAAAATGGCAATTTATGTGAGTAGGAGGAACAAGGTTGAAAATATTTCTGGACAAGATGTATTGATGGTTTTTATTTAATTAAATCAAGAATAATTATAGATTTAAATTTTTTCAAAGCGATGAATGATTTGTCATCGTTTGAAATAAAATGGTGTAGAATAAATGTATTATCTTCGGTATGTGAAGGGATGATATTTTTTGCATCTTTTTTGCAGTAAAGGAGCTTTTTGTGAAGTGATTTTGTAAGAGTTTATGTTGCAGTAAATGAGATTTTTGTGAAGTGTATTTTTTTTGTAGACTAGCTCTGCAGGTTTCTTTATAATCCAGCTAACGAGCTCAAACAGGGGTCAGGTGACACTCATTAGCCTGTCAAGGAGAGAGCAGGAGGAGAAAGGGAGACAGGAACACAGTATACACACAGGAAAAACAATTGTTAGTCAAATCATACAAAATATAATAACTTATGTCCCTATGGACGTAACAACATACTAATATGATTACAAGATTTGCAGCTCAGACACAGGTTTTTACAAAAACAAAATATCTATAAAATCATAAACATCCCATTTCAGCCTTTAAACCATTTTTTAAAGGAGTAAAATGTATACATTATTATTTTAAAACATAAATATATTTTAAATATATATTTAGCCTTATATAAAGCAAAGGAGATAATTTTTTAAATAAAGTCATTATTTTTGTTTTCTTTGTAAAATTACAGAAATTACTGATGTCACATGGACTATTTTAATGAAGTTTTTACTACGTTTCTGTGCCTTGATCAAAGAAGGACCCTTGCTGTCTATGCAGGGTCAGATTTTCCTTTTTGGGTGAACTATTCCTTTAAATAATAAATAAATGCTGTTTAACAGTGCTTAACCTAATTTTAAAGAAATGTAAAAGTTATTATTGACATTTCCATATATCAGGGTGTAAAGGCCTAAACTATCATTGAGTAAAATATCAGATTAAACGTAATGTGTTTTCATATTTAGTCACAAGAGGGAGCTACAGCAACATCTGCATTATGATGATCATGTTGGTGTACAGCATCACCCTGAAAGCAGTCACTGGTAAAATATAATATATTTAAATATTTTCCATTTCGGTTGGCTAGAGTTCCTAGATAAGTGTAGTTACAACATCTACCAGCAGGGCAAACAGATCATGCAGTACTAACCAAAAGAGAAGAGAGAAAATAACACACACAACGAGCCACTGGAAATACACATACTGTGAAACTGCTAAAAAATGCTATTTTATGCACATGTATTTTAAAAGCACAACGTTACTTTGAGGAGATTATTTAATTAGCCCATCTCAGATGAACAAATGATTTCACTATATGACCAACATTAAAGACATTTAATCAGAGTTCAGTGAGGATAAAGCACTGATCACATAACTCATAAAACAATTTAGGAAAATGTGTTTTAGCTGATTATTGAATTATTGATTCCACTTTTATATCAGTTTTCATGGGCCTTTCTGTATGTTCTATGATTGATGTCAATTATTTTACAGTTGGTTTTGTTTTTATTTTACAGTTTAAAAGTACCATCTAGACAAGCTTTTATTGCAGTTCTAGTGCTGCCATGAAAAAGCATTTTATGTGCTCTTTATCTTTTTCAACACATGATGGCAGCAGAAGGAAATATAAAAGATAGAAATGTGAAACGTTGGGATCCCTGTCTTGCACTTTAAATGTGTAATTTGTGCAACGAAAATATATCTCGTTTTAAAAAGACAAGAGAAACATATCAACATGATTGTCGTATTAATATAAAACATATCAAAGAAGCAATGATCATTAGCAAATTGCCCTGATATGATATCAGCTCCTAATGGATTAAAATATCAGTGATATATATATATATATATATATATATATATACACATACTGAACAAAATTATAAACGCAACACTTTTGTTTTTGCCCCCATTTTTCATGAGCTGAACTCAAAGATCTAAGACTTTTTCTATGTACACAAAAGGCCTGATAATGCACAGCCCCATGTTGCAAGGATAATTACACAATTCCTGGAAGCTGAACACATCTCAGTTCTTGCATGGCCAGCATACTCACTGGACATGTCACCCATTGAGCATGTTTGGGATGCTCTGGATCGGTGTATACGACAACGTGTATCCAGCAACTTCACACAGCCATTGAAGAGGAGTGGACCAACATCCCACAATCAACAACCTGATCAACTCTATGTGAAGGAGATGTGTTGCACTGCGTGAGGCAAATGGTGGTCACACCAAATACTGAGGTTTTCACTGCAGCTTTTGTTGATGGTGATCTGGATCAGGCAGTGATCTCATAACTCAAAAAATTATTAAGAAAAATATATTTTTTAACAAATTACAGAAATATTAAATAGTTAGCATGCACTCAAAAAACTAAAAAACTAAAATTGTTCTCATATCCATTTATAAGGCCTTTGACTGAAAAATAAGTTTGGTTTTCCATGTTCGGTCACTAGTTGAGGCTCCAACATGGTCTTTAGGAGAGACACACTGTCTGTACACCATTAAACTGAGTTAACATGACTGAAACTGAAGTTTAAAAATACATTTTGACATGTTGAAATGTTTTTTTTTACATCTGTAACTTTTAAATGAATTTTTTATAAATGTAATATCAGATAATGCAAAACTCTCTGAGTGTGATGTTTGACCTTTTGACCTTTAGTCAAAACCATTTATACAGTGACATTCAGAATCACAATAAACAGTCAAAAATCAATTGTAAATGGTTTAAAATTGACATAAAATAGTTGAAAACAGTAATGCTGCAGAAGTGAGTCATCAGAACTCATATATCTCTTCAGTCAACACATATGAGTGGATCCTGTACAAGGTTTCATTATCTGTATAACACTGGCCATTTGGAGCACTGTACAATGTGGGCCGGCCCATTGCGTGTGTATATATATATATATATATATATAAATAATGCATTTTAGTAAGTGTACGTAGACTATATTCCTCCATCGGCCCAGACCAAATCTGCCTAGCAGTTCTTTAAGAAACCAAAGCTCTGAAGAGCCAAAAACATCCAGATACTTCTACTTTTATGAACGTGTGTGAAACTGACCAGTGCATTGGAAATGGTGTTTTAATACTAAACAATAGCATTCAGATCTGCTTTATATATTCAAATCATGTCAATATATTACATGTTTAAACATTACAGAACAGTTTACAGAAATTGTGTTGAGCAGCCCATTTGAGTCAAAAATGATAATTAATGTATTGTGCTCCGGCTCAGTGCAGCGGCTCACAATCGCTCGTCAATGTCAAATGTTTGAAACAGCCAATCAAAGTGTAGAAGGCGGGATTTACTGTTCACAGACGCTGAGGCTGAGCTGTACGCCTCTTGAATGTGAGCTGACTCTGAGGTAAGTTGTAAGCAGCTAAACATGATAAGACAATTGAGCTATATTTGCCAACTGTTTACGATAAAAAATCCTAAACGACAGACATTCATTTTCAGATGTCCAAACTTCTACTGGCCTTTTCTAATTTCTTAATGCCATTTAGACTACATTATTCTTCACAATAAAAGATAAGAGTGAATGTTTGCAAATCTCTATCTTCTGTAATTTCACGTGTCTAAGAAACTGGGAAATATCTTTCTCAAACTTACTCTAGAACATTGTAAATCTGAAGACTTTTACTTTCAAGTACCATGATTAGTGATATATATTAAGAAAAATATAATTTGCTCACGTGCATTGTTTTATATACACACTGGCGATCAAATGTTTGAAATAATTAAGACTATTTATTTAGTTTTTGAAAGAAGGATGAATTTATTTGGTCAATCATACAGAAAAAAAAATTATATTAAATATTACACTTAAAATTTCTGGATGGAACAACAAATACGCTAATTGTCTTTATTTGATCTCTGTTTCTGGATTAACATCCCATAATGACACAAGCTTCAGTCTGGATCCAACCCTTAAACGATCTGAGATGACCGAACACCTGAGAAGAGACGATGACAACCCCTCGGAGGAAACCAACCATCAGCGATTATACTGACTTAACCAAAGTCTGCCATAAGTTAATTATATTGAGTTTCTACAATATAAATCTATTTTAGAAAATAATTTCCTGTGAAGTTGCTTTGCAACGATTGTATCGTAAAAAGCGCTATACAAATAATCTTGAATTGAAACCTATTACTAATGTTTTTCATTATTATCAATGCTGAAAACTGTTTTCACTTAATTATTTTTTTGGAAAGTGTATACTTAAAATAAATGCTGTTCTTTAACTTTGTATCGAGCACATAATCATGGCAAAGTTGAAATATAATTAATTTGTAATTAAGTATAAATAATTTACTGCCACTTAAATAAATTCAATGCAACCATGTTGAATAAAAGTATTAATGTATACATATATATATTTTTAATATTACCCTGACTAAATTGTAATGTATCGCATTTTGCATAAAAAATATGTAGCAACACAACTATTTTCAACATTGATAATAATCAGAAATATTTATTGAGCATAAAATCAGCATCTTAGGATGATTTCTAGGATCAATAGAAAGGCGCTCCACATTCTGCATTCTGCACACATGCGTCTTTTAAGCAGAGCATTGTGTCACATGGACTGATATTATATTTAACGTTATATTAAATTATATTAAACTGTCCCTCTACAAGAAATGTGTAAAAATTATTTTAAATTAATTATTATTGGTCATATAAACTAGAACAGACTAATTAAAATGTCAACAATTATAATGTAAAAATGGTAATGAAAATAATTTCAATAATAAAAAAATTGATAGCATTTTTATTTCTGAATTGTTATACTGTATGTTAGCTGTGTTTATGGTGTGGTGTGTTGTGGACCGGGTGTGCTGGGCCGCTCTGTGCCAGAAAGTCCAGGCCACCTTTTAGCCCCAGTCCGTTCCTGCTGTATACTGTTATGTACTGTTTAAAAATGATATATATTGACATGATTTGATTATATAAGGCAGATCTGAATGCTATTGTTTAGTATTAAAACACCATTTCCAATGCATTGGTCAGTTTCTTCTGTGGTTTTCACACTCCTTCTCTCACACACACGTTCACGTGCATAAAAGTAGAAGTATCTGGATGTTTTTGGCTCTTCAGAGCCTCGGTTTCTTAAAGAACTCCTTATTAGCCTTTGTTTCAGCAGAAGCCATTAAACCACAGTGTGTTTAAAGGTTAAAGTCTCTCTTCACTCGCAGTTCTTCTCTCTCATCTGCTCTCCTTTGATCACTTGCTACAATATTCACACAATACATGTTTTGTTGAAGTGAATGATTCAGATTGCTGTACTGAACTCATCTCTTTGTTGGAATTGTTTTAATGTGGTGATTCAGTGACCGATGTGGCTCATGTCGGTGGTTAAATTGCTCTATGGAGTTTCTTTATGGTCTGTGGGAAGCACACAAACACTGACTGAACCAAACACTGATTTGAACATCTAATCACAACGGAGACACTTGATCAGACCAAACATCTGTGGATAAAGAGGTCCAATATGACTAAATGTGCTACAATAGTCATGATGATATAAAGATCAAACTAAGAGCAGAGTGGAATATAAACTGAAGAAATGACGTATGTCCACACATGTATTTTTGTGATCGTGTGACTGTGTTCAGTTTTGTCTTCTCAGCTTCTCATTTCACACTCATGTTTTTTTTTCCACTCCTGTGGTCAACATCTTTCTAGAAGTCATTAACAGTGTTTTCAGCAGAAACACCCACAGACATGATGAGGTTATTATTTGTCAACTGTTAAAATACATTTTTAAGGGTTGAATGTGTTTTCAAGTTGTCTCTGTCTTGACCATCCTTATTTTATTTTTGCAATAAAAGGCATATTAGTGTCTGATGTATTTTCTTGTTAAAAGTGTGTGTGTGTTAACTAAATAATTGCAAGTATAATAGATTTAGAAAATATATTTTATATTACATAATGAAATGGAGAGGATGTCATTAGAAAGTATTGATTCTGATGGCCAGTAGAATATTATATATTTGATCAGTTATGAAGCAGACGTGACCATGTGTGATGCTTTTATTAACCATCAAGACCAAAGATATGTCACATATAAGTCTTTTAAAAGTGCCCATATTTTTATAATTTACGTTCTAGAAAGTTAATAACATTTAAACAGAATTCAAATTTCATGGCGACTCCTGCATTCACCACCTCATCCTCCTCTTCATCTCTGTGAAAGAAACACAAACATGTTCACTTCACACTTGTTTATAAGAACAGAAAGATTAAAGTCACTTCTAATGTTTCTATTTTGATCTTTCATTGTGTGTGATAGATCACAGAAGCATAATTTATCACAAGTAATCTCAATTGATCACTTGGTTCTGTATCTGCACAAAATTCAGGTTTTGTTAATGTAATGCAGTCAGATTGTTTGATCTCTTGCTGAAATAGATTCATCTGGTGACTCAGTGACTGATGCAGCTGGAGTCGGTGGGTTAGTTGCTCGTGGAGATTCATTGTGGTTTGTGGAGAGCAGAAAACCACTGGATCAAAACCGAACAACAGTTTTACAAGCTGAACACAATGGAGATACTGGATGAGGCCAAAGATCTGTAGATCATGGGTTCAACAAACATCAATGTGAAAATGTGCTAAAAGAGTTGTGATGAGAGATAAAGATCAAACTAGAACAAAGTGGAACACAAACTGAAGAAATGACGAATGTTCACACATTTATTTTCATGCCCGAGAGACTGTGGTCAGTTGTTTTTCTTCTCAGCTTCTCATTTCACACTCATCGTTTTTTTTCTAATATCTTTTTGTCAGTATCTTCCTAGAACTGATTAACAGCAGGCCTTTATTAGAAACACCCGTAGTCATGATGAGATTATGTTTGTCACCTACTGTATGTACAGTATGTTTTTTTAATGCAAATTCAGTAAATACCCCATTTAATTATTTTCATAGTAGTTTTTTAATGGCCTGGTAGTGTCTGTAGTATGTATTTTCTAAATAAAAGTGTCTGCTAAATTAATACATGTGACTGAACACAGAATCCAGAAGCAATTGTACGAACAGCTGGATTGTTGCTAAATCTGCTGCAGCCGGAGAAGCCTTGAGACAAAATGTTGGGACAGATTGTGTATATTTTAAAGGCTTGCAGCTTTATCATCGTTCCACGCTACATGTGGACCAGATCATCGTTCCACGCTACATGTGGACCAGATCATCATTACACGCTACATGTGAACCAGATCATCGTTCCACGCTACATGTGGACCAGATCATCATTCCACGCTACATGTGGACCAGATCATCCTTCCACGCTACATGTGAACCAGATCATCGTTCCACGCTACATGTGAACCAGATCATCGTTCCAAGCTTCATGTGGACCAGATCATCGTTCCATGCTACATGTGGACCAGATCATCGTTCCACGCTACATGTGAACCAGATCATCGTTCCAAGCTTCATGTGGACCAGATCATCATTCCACGCAAACATGTGGGCCAGATCATCATTCCACGCTACATGTGAACCAGATCATCGTTCCATGTTACATGTGGACCAGATCATCGTTCCATGCTACATGTGGACCAGATCATCGTTCCACGCTACATGTGAACCAGATCATCGTTCCAAGCTACATGTGAACCAGATCATCGTTCCACGCTACATGTGAACCAGATCATCGTTCCACGCTACATGTGAACCAGATCATCGTTCCAAGCTTCATGTGGACCAGATCATCGTTCCATGCTACATGTGGACCAGATCATCGTTCCACGCTACATGTGAACCAGATCATCGTTCCAAGCTTCATGTGGACCAGATCATCATTCCACGCAAACATGTGGGCCAGATCATCATTCCACGCTACATGTGAACCAGATCATCGTTCCATGTTACATGTGGACCAGATCATCGTTCCATGCTACATGTGGACCAGATCATCGTTCCACGCTACATGTGAACCAGATCATCGTTCCAAGCTACATGTGAACCAGATCATCGTTCCACGCTACATGTGAACCAGATCATCGTTCCACGCTACATGTGAACCAGATCATCGTTCCAAGCTTCATGTGGACCAGATCATCGTTCCATGCTACATGTGGACCAGATCATCGTTCCACGCTACATGTGAACCAGATCATCGTTCCAAGCTTCATGTGGACCAGATCATCATTCCAAGCTTCATGTGGACCAGATCATCGTTCCATGCTACATGTGGACCAGATCATCGTTCCACGCTACATGTGAACCAGATCATCATTCCACGCTTCATGTGAACCAGATCATCGTTCCACGCTACATGTGAACCAGATCATCATTCCACGCTTCATGTGAACCAGATCATCGTTCCACGCTACATGTGAACCAGATCATCATTCCACGCTTCATGTGAACCAGATCATCATTCCACGCTTCATGTGAACCAGATCATCGTTCCACGCTACATGTGAACCAGATCATCATTCCACGCTTCATGTGGACCAGATCATCATTCCACGCTACATGTGAACCAGATCATCGTTCCACGCTACATGTGGACCAGATCATCATTACACGCTACATGTGGACCAGATCATCATTACACGCTACATGTGAACCAGATCATCGTTCCACGCTACATGTGGACCAGATCATCGTTCCACGCTACATGTGGACCAGATCATCGTTCCACGCTACATGTGAACCAGATCATCGTTCCAAGCTTCATGTGGACCAGATCATCATTCCACGCTACATGTGAACCAGATCATCGTTCCACGCTACATGTGAACCAGATCATCTTTCCACGCTTCATGTGGACCAGATCATCATTCCACGCTACATGTGAACCAGATCATCATTACACGCTACATGTGGACCAGATCATCATTCCACGCTACATGTGGACCAGATCATCTTCCCACGCTACATGTGAACCAGATCATCATTCCACGCTACATGTGAACCAGATCATCATTCCACGCTACATGTGGGCAGATCATCATTCCACATGTGCCAGATTTGGGCAGATCATCATTCCACATGTGCCAGATGTGGGCAGATCATCATTACACATGTGCCAGATGTGGGCAGATCATCATTCCACATGTGCCAGATGTGGGCAGATCATCATTCCACATGTGCCAGATGTGGGCCGGATCTGGGCCGCCAATATGCTGCTATCTGTGAAGATACCCATAGTATCACTGTGTAGTGTTTATTAGTGGCAGATTTCATTATTGTTCTACACATTTGTATATCATTGTAATAGACTAGAGATAAAAGTACAGACACTAGAATCATTAAACAAAATGATTAATGAAATAATCAACACAACAGTTTTTTCAAATAAAAAATTTAATAAGAAAAAACTAGATAAGAAAAAAAAAGATAAGAAGAAACCACAGTAGGCCTACAGTAAAATGTCTGCTGGAGTGTTCTTCACTGCACTTTATGTTATTATCAACACTGTTTTGTGGATTTGGCCACAGGTTCTCATCCACATCACATGCTTTGTTACAATTTGTATTGTTAAAAGCGCTAAATAAATAAAGGTGACTTGACTTGACATCATAATGGATGTTTTCATTATTTAAATATCTTGGGAAAAAATTCTTCCTGCGTTGTGTTTCGTTTCCCAAAAGCATCGTTAGCTAACTATGGTCGTTAGTTCCATTGAACTCTATTGGTAACGATGGAACTTGTGACCATAGTTGTTTTTGGGAAACACACCCCTGCATGGCACATACAGGCTTGACATTGGTCTCCCCATGTGACATCATTGCAGGCATCATCTATGGCCTGGAGAAGAGGGACTTGTTTGTGAGGAGTCTATTGAAAATCTTCAACCTCCAAGTGGAGAAACACTCTTCAGTCGGGTTACAGTAAGAAAAGAGGAGTATGGGGGTGAATACTAGGTGATAAACTGATGGCCCTGAAACTGTGATTGCTCTCAGTGCCATTGATAGTAATTCTGGGCACATTGCACTGATTTTGCTATGGGGTCCCCTTAAAATCACGTTCAGTGGGGGGTGAACATCTCACCCGCTGGGCTCTCAAACTCTCCTCTATCTCTTGGCCTGCCTCATCCAAAAATATGAATGGTCTTCATCAGCTTCCAGCTCTATCACCCTCTAAAAAGACATTTACTGTAGGAAAAACAAATACTGATTACAATCATATATAATTTTGGGGATTTTTATTTTCTCATCTTGAAACTGATCATACCTGAACATACTCAGTCCTCAGTTGCTTCACTTACGTAATATTGTTCATAATGTCCATAAAACTATGCTTCTAGAGTAATGCAACCATTACATAGCATTTTGAGCAGTTGTATCAATTGATAGTTAGATCATTATAATGAAATGAATAAACACTCAATTCAGATGTAATGTGTGAGCTGCATTTTGAAATAGTAATATTTTGATGTTAAGTTGTGTTATTTTGAACCTGTGATTTTAGTTCAACAAAAGATATTTGGCTCATGTGTACTGTATGTGCTTTTGGAAAAAGTGTTGTGTTTTGACATGAAGTTCCTGTTATTAGTTCAAAAATGATAGTAAACAACTGGAACAGTGTTTTCAGCAGAAACACCCACAGACATGATGAGGTTAACTTTGTCACCTACGAAGGACAATGGAGATGCTTGCTTAGACCAAACATCTGAAGATCGTGCGTTAAACAGACACAAGTGAGAAAATGTGCTAAAATATTCATGATGAGAGATAAAGATCACACTAGAGGAGTGTGCAATGTAAACTGAAGAACTGACTGATGTTCACATTTATTTTCGAGACCGAGCTACTGTGGTCACTGTGGTTTTTTTTCTTCTCACCTTCTAATTTTACTCTCACATACACGCTTTTTTTTCACTCCAGTGCTCAACATCTTCCTAGAACTGATTAACAGTGTGTTTCAGCAGAAACACCCGCAGCGACGATGAGAACAACGTTTGTCACCTTTTAAAAGATATGCTAAACGCAGCGATTTATTATTTTATCTTACAGTTTTTAATGCTGGTAGTGTCTCTAGTATTTATTTTCTAGGTAAAAGTGTCTGCTTAATGAATACATGTAACTAAAGGCAGAATCCAAGAGCAATATGAAGTAATTTTGTTTTGTATCATAAAAAGTTTAAAGTGGGATATTGTATGTCATGTTAGTTTTATTGGATGCTCAATTGAAAGCTACTTAAAAACACCATATTTTGAAACATTTGTAACACTTTTTAAACATGATGTTTCAATAGTTTTATATTAGATTTCAGTATCTATGAAGCAAGAGAATGATGGTAAAAATGTATATGTTGTTGTGATGTTTGCTAGTTTTATTTCAGAAGTCAAGAAATAGGCCTTAATATTATTTTTAAAGAATGTATAAAATCATGTTTATTTAGTATTGTACAGAAAGAGATTGAAGTAAAATATATATGAAATATATAATTTGTAAAGTAAAAACTAAAAATCACTATTTAATATAAACAGTGAGAGAGGAGCTGTTATGAGATAACACATTAATCCACTAGGTGGCGCTCCAGCAGAGTCACTGTATCAGCAGAGACAAACACAGACCAATACTGAAAATGATACAAATATGAACAAAAACACAAATCAAATGACATAAAATAAAATGAATTAATATTGCATTATTATTTGGGCTAATCTTATGTTTGACATTTTGCCCTTAATTTAATAATCATTAAAAACTTGATAAATCCTTCACAGAACCTTTAAATGATACAAAACACAAATAAAAGTACATTTATTTATTAAATAAAAGTACATTTATTAACAACAGTATGAGAAGGATTACTTTACTAACATCGTACTCATACTACACTGTAAAAAAAATCAGTTAAATTTACAGTAAAATACTGGCTGCTGTGGTTGCCATAATTGTACTGTGAAAAATACGGTAGTAACATTTAAGGATTTACAGAACTGTTTAAATTTACAGTGAAAAACTGGATTTCTTTAACTGATACAATGTTAATATACACACTTTTCAGTGAACTCATTTTATTTGCAGAAACCGACTGCACTTAAATTGTCCAACTGCCATTTGTTTGAACTTCCCACCCCCATCCGGAATGCTGAATCCCTGACAATTTTCAAGCGACACCTGAAAACTCATCTCTTCCATCATTACTTGACTTCATCTTAAAAAAAAAAAAACTTCACTCTCTTTCCCTTAACCTCTCACTGTCTGGCTAGAATTTGCTCTGAACAATGCCTAGAAATTAGTATAACAAGCACTTCCTGTGTCCGTTTGCCTCTTTATAATGTATCGCTTATTGTATTACTTAATTGTAAGTCGCTTAGGAAAAGCGTCTGCTAAATGAATAAATGTAAATGTTTATAAAGTAATATTTATAATATTTTAAGTAAGGTGAGCATAGGTATATTGAGAACTATATTCTTAAGTCCATGAAGAAAAACCTACTGACTTATGCAAAGTCATTAAAAGTATCAATTCAACTCAATTCTCTTGTAGATAACAGCAGCATACATACATGTGTGATTAAAATTAGCAATAAAAAGCTCACTGTTTCAGTAACTACACAGTTACTGTCTTTAAATAAGGCAACATGCAGCATAACATCAATGTTTCTTTGTCCGTGCTTTGTCTAGCTGTGGTTGCCAGTAATCTATTGCTTTTTTACAGTTTGCTTCCATAAATTAAATTTACGGTATATTGGACTAAATGAAATGTAATATAATACAATATATTCATATAATTATTATATGAGGTAGCAATTCATTTTAAGCTTTGTATTTAAATTATATATACTGTATATAGACATTGATGTAGATACGTTTTAATATGTCCAACTTTTAAAATGATTAAACTTATATGTTTTCTTTTTGAGCTCTGTGTGAAACTATAAACATTCACTGGCCACTTTATTAGGTACATTTTGCTAGTACCAGGTTGGACCCCCTTTTGCCATCATAACTGCCTTAATTCTTCGTGTCATAGATTCAACAAGGTGTTGGAAACATTGCTCAGAGATTTTGGTCCATATTGACATGATAGCATCACACAGTTGCTGCAGATTTGTTGTCTGCACATCCATGATGGGAATCTCTCGTTTCACCACATCCCAAAGATGCTCTATTGGATTGAGATCTGGTGACTGTGGAGGCCATTTGAGTAAAGTGAACTCATTGTCATGTTCAAGAAACCAGTCTGAGATGATTTGAGCTTTGTGACATGGTGTATTATCCTGCTGGAAGTACATCAGAAGATGGTACACTGTAGTCATAAAGGGATGGACATGGTCAGCAACAATACTCAGGTAGACTGTGGTGTTTAAACGATGCTCAATTGGCACGAAGGGGTCCAACGTGTGCCAAGATAATATCACCCCCACCATTACACCCCCACCACCAGCAGCCTGAACCATTGAGACTCATCAGACCGGGCATTGTTTTTACAATCTCCTATTGGCCAGTTTTGGTGAGTCTGTGTGAATTGTATCCTCCGTGTGCTGTTCTTATCTGACAGGAGCGGCACCGGTGTGGTCTTCTGCTGCTGGAGTCCATCTGCTTCAGGGTTCGACGTGTTGTGTGTTCAGAGATGGTATTCTGCATATCTTGGTTGTAACGAGTGATTATTTGAGTTACTGTTGCCTTTCTATCATCTCTAACCAGTCTGCCCATTCTCCTCTGACCTCTGACATCAACAAGGCATCTTCATCCACACAACTGTCGCTTGCTGGATATTTTCTCTTTTTCAGACCATTCTCTGTAATCCCTAGAGATGGTTGTGCGTGAAAATCCCAGTAGATCAGCAGTTTGTGAAATACTCAGACCAGTCCGTCTGGCAGTAACAACCATTCCACGTTCAAAGTCACTTAAATCCCCTTTCTTCCCCGTTCTGATGCTCGGTTTGAACTCCAGCAAGTCGTCTTCACCACATCTAGATGCCCAAATGCATTGAGTTGCTGCCATGTGATTGACTGATTAGCAATTTGTGTTACCGAGCAATTGAACAGATCTACATAATAAAGTGGACGGCAAGTGTATGTATTTAAAGTGGTTATATGATGCGATTTGGAGTGTTACAAGTTGTTTGTGTATAGATAAGTCTCAAAACCAAAGAGATATTCTTTATAAAAGTTAAAATTCTGCCACGCCCTCCTAAAATGGCTCATTCAAACACACACCACCACATGTTTACGTCATGTGTGAGAAGATTTGCAAAACATTGCCCAAATGTATGTGCAATGAAAGAATGCAGAACACATTGTAGTAGTGTTGCTGCCGCTGGCACCATATCCTGGAGACGCAGTTTTGTTGTAAAAGCGCAAGTACTTTGTTTGGGCTTCCAAAAGAGGACACAACTAGAAATCAGTGGTTAAGTTGTATTTACAACACTGTTCCAGAACAGTTCAACCGAAACATTAGAGTGTGTGCAGCGCATTTTACAGAGGACCATTTCCTAAACCTGGGAGAGGAGCCTAGAATGCTGGCTTGCACAAAGACTGTTTCTATAAAGTGGGGCAATTCCAACTTTGGAAGGACAGTTTGACGCTTCTGACTCACAGCCACTGTTCCCTCTAAGATGCGCGCGCGGCCACGCAGAGAAATTATGTGCGGCGCACATGCAAAAATGAGATTATATTCTAGTACAAACGAAAGAATTGCAATGCTCGGGTAAACCGCTATAGATCTGGTGCCGCTATAGAGTTAGAACCGGTGAATGGTTTACCGGTTTACAGGTTTCATAGAAATAGAATGATGTGCGCCAAACGAGTCGCTGTGAACCGAATACTTCAATGGTTGCGGATGAAATAGCTCAAATCGAGAGCCAACGTAATGACATGTGAAATAAAACGTCCTCATGTATTAAAGAAGAGTGGCTTGATTAAGGGCTGGAAATAGCGGATGATGGGCACAGAACAGTAACAAAACTCTGAGACATTTGCATTCACACACAGGTGTATTGTGCAAACTGTAAAACTTCATAGCGATGTTTAAATAGAATTCACGTTCACTTTTTAAAATAATATTTAACTTATAGATCTCAGTTTAAATGCTTCAGTTTGTTTTCTATTCTCTTCTATCAGTTTAAATGCTTCACTTGTTTTGATATTATATTATGTTATTATAAACCTAATAAATTGACCTTGTTTTTTAATGGAGTCACTTATGCTCATCAAGGCTGTTTTTATTTGATCAAAATACAGAAAAATAAAACCAGTAATATTGTGAACTCTTAGGCTATTGCAATTTCTAATATTGGTTTTCTATTTTAAAATGTATCCCTGTAAAGCAAAGCTGAATTTTCAGCATCATTACTCCAGTCTTCAGTGTCACATGATCCTTCAGAAATCATAATAATATTATGATTTATTATCAGTGATGAAACTGTTGAGCTGCTTAATATTTTTTAGAACCTTTATTATTTGATTCTTTGATTAGACTAATAACAAGTTAAAAAGAACAGCATTAATTAAAAATATAAATATTTTCTAACAATATACAGGTGCTGGTCATATAATTAGAATATCATCAAAAAGTTGATTTATTTCACTAATTCCATTCAAAAAGTGAAACTTGTATAATGTATACATTCATTCCACACAGACTGATATATTTCAAGTGTTTATTTCTTTTATTTTTGATGATTATAAGTGACAACTAATGAAAACCCAAAATTCAGTATCTCAGAAAATTTGAATATTGTGAAAAGGTTCAATATTGAAGACACCTGGTGCCACACTCTAATCAGCTAATTAACTCAAAACACCTGCAAAGGCCTTTAAATGGTCTCTCGGTCTAGTTCTGTAGGCTACACAATCATGGGGAAGACTGCTGACTTGACAGTTGTCCAAAAGACGACCATTGACACCTTGCACAAGGAGGGCAAGACACAAAAGGTCATTGCAAAAGAGGCTGGCTGTTCACAGAGCTCTGTGTCCAAGCACATTAATAGAGAGGCGAAGGGAAGGAAAATATGTGGTAGAAAAAAGTGTACAAGCAATAGGGATAACCGCACCCTGGAGAGGATTGTGAAACGAAACCCATTCAAAAATGTGGGGGAGATTCACAAAGAGTGGACTGCAGCTGGAGTCAGTGCTTCAAGAACCACTACGCACAGACGTATGCAAGACATGGGTTTCAGCTGTCGTATTCCTTGTGTCAAGCCACTCTTGAACAACAGACAGCGTCAGAAGCGTCTCGCCTGGGCTAAAGACAAAAAGGACTGGACTGCTGCTGAGTGGTCCAAAGTTATGTTCTCTGATGAAAGTAAATTTTGCATTTCCTTTGGAAATCAGGGTCCCAGAGTCTGGAGGAAGAGAGGAGAGGCACAGAATCCACGTTGCTTGAGGTCCAGTGTAAAGTTTCCACAGTCAGTGATGGTTTGGGGTGCCATGTCATCTGCTGGTGTTGGTCCACTGTCTTTTCTGAGGTCCGAGGTCAACACAGCCGTATACCAGGAAGTTTTAGAGCACTTCATGCTTCCTGCTGCTGACCAACTTTATGGAGATGCAGATTTCATTTTCCAACAGGACTTGGCACCTGCAAACAGTGCCAAAGCTACCAGTACCTGGTTTATGGACCATGGTATCCCTGTTCTTAATTGGCCAGAAAACTCGCCTGACCTTAACCCCATAGAAAATCTATGCGGTATTGTGAAGAGGAAGATGCGATATGCCAGACAATGCAGAAGAGCTGAAGGACACTATCAGAGCAACCTGGGCTCTCATAACACCTGAGCAGTGCCACAGACTGATCGACTCCATGCCACACCGCATTGCTGCAGTATTTCAGGCAAAAGGAGCCCCAACTAAGTATTGAGTGCTGTACATGCTCATACTTTTCATGTTCATATTTTCAGTTGGCCAAGATTTCTACAAATCCTTTCTTTGTATTGGTCTTAAGTAATATTCAAATTTTCTGAGATACTGAATTTGGGTTTTTCATTAGTTGTTAGTTATTATCATCAAAATTAAAAGAAATAAACACTTGAAATATACCAGTCTGCACATCCATGATGGGAATCTCTCGTTTCACCACATCCCAAAGATGCTCTATTGGATTGAGATCTGGTGACTGTGGAGGCCATTTGAGTAAAGTGAACTCATTGTCATGTTCAAGAAACCAGTCTGAGATGATTTGAGCTTTGTGACATGGTGTATTATCCTGCTGGAAGTACATCAGAAGATGGTACACTGTAGTCATAAAGGGATGGACATGGTCAGCAACAATACTCAGGTAGACTGTGGTGTTTAAACGATGCTCAATTGGCACGAAGGGGTCCAACGTGTGCCAAGATAATATCACCCCCACCATTACACCCCCACCACCAGCAGCCTGAACCATTGAGACTCATCAGACCGGGCATTGTTTTTACAATCTCCTATTGGCCAGTTTTGGTGAGTCTGTGTGAATTGTATCCTCCGTGTGCTGTTCTTATCTGACAGGAGCGGCACCGGTGTGGTCTTCTGCTGCTGGAGTCCATCTGCTTCAGGGTTCGACGTGTTGTGTGTTCAGAGATGGTATTCTGCATATCTTGGTTGTAACGAGTGATTATTTGAGTTACTGTTGCCTTTCTATCATCTCTAACCAGTCTGCCCATTCTCCTCTGACCTCTGACATCAACAAGGCATCTTCATCCACACAACTGTCGCTTGCTGGATATTTTCTCTTTTTCAGACCATTCTCTGTAATCCCTAGAGATGGTTGTGCGTGAAAATCCCAGTAGATCAGCAGTTTGTGAAATACTCAGACCAGTCCGTCTGGCAGTAACAACCATTCCACGTTCAAAGTCACTTAAATCCCCTTTCTTCCCCGTTCTGATGCTCGGTTTGAACTCCAGCAAGTCGTCTTCACCACATCTAGATGCCCAAATGCATTGAGTTGCTGCCATGTGATTGACTGATTAGCAATTTGTGTTACCGAGCAATTGAACAGATCTACATAATAAAGTGGACGGCAAGTGTATGTATTTAAAGTGGTTATATGATGCGATTTGGAGTGTTACAAGTTGTTTGTGTATAGATAAGTCTCAAAACCAAAGAGATATTCTTTATAAAAGTTAAAATTCTGCCACGCCCTCCTAAAATGGCTCATTCAAACACACACCACCACATGTTTACGTCATGTGTGAGAAGATTTGCAAAACATTGCCCAAATGTATGTGCAATGAAAGAATGCAGAACACATTGTAGTAGTGTTGCTGCCGCTGGCACCATATCCTGGAGACGCAGTTTTGTTGTAAAAGCGCAAGTACTTTGTTTGGGCTTCCAAAAGAGGACACAACTAGAAATCAGTGGTTAAGTTGTATTTACAACACTGTTCCAGAACAGTTCAACCGAAACATTAGAGTGTGTGCAGCGCATTTTACAGAGGACCATTTCCTAAACCTGGGAGAGGAGCCTAGAATGCTGGCTTGCACAAAGACTGTTTCTATAAAGTGGGGCAATTCCAACTTTGGAAGGACAGTTTGACGCTTCTGACTCACAGCCACTGTTCCCTCTAAGATGCGCGCGCGGCCACGCAGAGAAATTATGTGCGGCGCACATGCAAAAATGAGATTATATTCTAGTACAAACGAAAGAATTGCAATGCTCGGGTAAACCGCTATAGATCTGGTGCCGCTATAGAGTTAGAACCGGTGAATGGTTTACCGGTTTACAGGTTTCATAGAAATAGAATGATGTGCGCCAAACGAGTCGCTGTGAACCGAATACTTCAATGGTTGCGGATGAAATAGCTCAAATCGAGAGCCAACGTAATGACATGTGAAATAAAACGTCCTCATGTATTAAAGAAGAGTGGCTTGATTAAGTGATGGAAATAGCGGATGATGGGCACAGAACAGTAACAAAACTCTGAGACATTTACAGTCACACACAGGTGTATTGTGCAAACTACTTCATAGCGATGTTTAGATAGAATTCACGTTCACTTTTTAAAATAATATTTAACTTATAGATCTCAGTTTAAATGCTTCAGTTTGTTTTCTATTCTCTTCTATCAGTTTAAATGCTTCAGTTGTTTTGATATTATATCATGTTATTATAAACCTAATAAATTGACCTTGTTTTTTAATGGAGTCACTTATGCTCATCAAGGCTGTATTTATTTGATCAAAATACAGAAAAATAAAACCAGTAATATTGTGAACTCTTAGGCTATTGCAATTTCTAATATTGGTTTTCTATTTTAAAATGTATTCCTGTAAAGCAAAGCTGAATTTTCGCATCATTACTCCAGTCTTCAGTGTCACATGATCCTTCAGAAATCATTATAATATTATGATTTATTATCAGTGATGAAACTGTTGAGCTGCTTAATATTTTTTAGAACCTTTATTATTTGATTCTTTGATTAGACTAATAACAAGTTAAAAAGAACAGCATTAATTAAAAATATAAATATTTTCTAACAATATACAGGTGCTGGTCATATAATTAGAATATCATCAAAAAGTTGATTTATTTCACTAATTCCATTCAAAAAGTGAAACTTGTATAATGTATACATTCATTCCACACAGACTGATATATTTCAAGTGTTTATTTCTTTTATTTTTGATGATTATAAGTGACAACTAATGAAAACCCAAAATTCAGTATCTCAGAAAATTTGAATATTGTGAAAAGGTTCAATATTGAAGACACCTGGTGCCACACTCTAATCAGCTAATTAACTCAAAACACCTGCAAAGGCCTTTAAATGGTCTCTCGGTCTAGTTCTGTAGGCTACACAATCATGGGGAAGACTGCTGACTTGACAGTTGTCCAAAAGACGACCATTGACACCTTGCACAAGGAGGGCAAGACACAAAAGGTCATTGCAAAAGAGGCTGGCTGTTCACAGAGCTCTGTGTCCAAGCACATTAATAGAGAGGCGAAGGGAAGGAAAATATGTGGTAGAAAAAAGTGTACAAGCAATAGGGATAACCGCACCCTGGAGAGGATTGTGAAACGAAACCCATTCAAAAATGTGGGGGAGATTCACAAAGAGTGGACTGCAGCTGGAGTCAGTGCTTCAAGAACCACTACGCACAGACGTATGCAAGACATGGGTTTCAGCTGTCGTATTCCTTGTGTCAAGCCACTCTTGAACAACAGACAGCGTCAGAAGCGTCTCGCCTGGGCTAAAGACAAAAAGGACTGGACTGCTGCTGAGTGGTCCAAAGTTATGTTCTCTGATGAAAGTAAATTTTGCATTTCCTTTGGAAATCAGGGTCCCAGAGTCTGGAGGAAGAGAGGAGAGGCACAGAATCCACGTTGCTTGAGGTCCAGTGTAAAGTTTCCACAGTCAGTGATGGTTTGGGGTGCCATGTCATCTGCTGGTGTTGGTCCACTGTCTTTTCTGAGGTCCGAGGTCAACACAGCCGTATACCAGGAAGTTTTAGAGCACTTCATGCTTCCTGCTGCTGACCAACTTTATGGAGATGCAGATTTCATTTTCCAACAGGACTTGGCACCTGCAAACAGTGCCAAAGCTACCAGTACCTGGTTTATGGACCATGGTATCCCTGTTCTTAATTGGCCAGAAAACTCGCCTGACCTTAACCCCATAGAAAATCTATGCGGTATTGTGAAGAGGAAGATGCGATATGCCAGACAATGCAGAAGAGCTGAAGGACACTATCAGAGCAACCTGGGCTCTCATAACACCTGAGCAGTGCCACAGACTGATCGACTCCATGCCACACCGCATTGCTGCAGTATTTCAGGCAAAAGGAGCCCCAACTAAGTATTGAGTGCTGTACATGCTCATACTTTTCATGTTCATATTTTCAGTTGGCCAAGATTTCTACAAATCCTTTCTTTGTATTGGTCTTAAGTAATATTCAAATTTTCTGAGATACTGAATTTGGGTTTTTCATTAGTTGTTAGTTATTATCATCAAAATTAAAAGAAATAAACACTTGAAATATACCAGTCTGTGTGGAATGAATGTATACATTATACAAGTTTCACTTTTTGAATGGAATTAGTGAAATAAATCAACTTTTTAAAGATATTGTAATTATATGACCAGCACCTGTATATACCAAGCCGATCCTCCCTATATGCAAAATACGCAAGCTGCTTAGGGCCCGCGAAACACCAGGGGGCCCCCCTTGCTCTCAAATATGTTTTAATTTTAGTTTCGTTTTTGAGTTTAGCCGGCAGTTATGAAAACATAAAGGATCATTTATTTTAATGAGGTGCGCTGTCACACTCTCAACATAAAAGTCAGTCAAATCATGTAATGTGAATGTCATAAAGTCTCTTGCTTGAGACTAAAAAAAGGAGCTGAAAGCGTACCGAGCCACGGAAAAGGAACTGTTTCTCGAGCGCTTTCTGTGAAACAAGGACAAATGTGTTTCATCCATTCTTGCATCATATATAAAACTGCCTGCTCATTTTAAAACACCACCGCATGCCACTGATCTCCATATATGTTGAATATCATTGTTCAGTATTAAAAGCAAACTTTCTGATGCACTGGTCAGTTTCTTGTCTGATTTTCACTCTTATATCTCACACAGCTGTTTGCAAAAAAGCAGAAGTTACTGCAACTTTTTTTGACACTTCGTACTCTTGAGCACTTCAGTTTCGTGGAGGACTGCTTATCAACATTTATTTAGCAAAGGGCATTAAAACCGCAGCACATTTTCGGTTAAAGTGTTTCTACAGTTTCTAAAGTGTTTCTGCCCTTTCTCTTCTGCTATCAATTGATTGCTTGCTTCTATGTTTGCACAAACTATATATTTTGTTCATGTAAAAACTGATATACTTAGAAAAAGCATTCAGATTGGTATTTTGAACTCATCTGTGTTTGCCTTAGCCTCTCACCAAGTTAAATTTAAAGTTAAAGTGGTCTCAACAAAATGTTTCTTACACTCAAATAGCACTAAAATAGACTATGTATCAGGCTAGACCAGCCAATGTGCATGTGAAGTCCTAAGTGCATGTCTCTGAATACTTAACAGTTTATATAGCATCCAGAGCTTCTAACAGCAGCTGCACTTTACCAACTTTACCAACTAGCAATTACATTTAGAAACCCCTGCCCCCCAAAGTGCAATTTCAACTAAGGTGAAACTCCCTGGAAGGAACCAAACAACACACCTGAATATGATTTTAACAGCTGAACACAATGGAGATACTCGATCAGGCCAAACATCTGTCGATCAATACATGTCAGAAAACTCATGTGGTTCAACAGTCAAGCCTGCAAAAACATGTTAAAATAGATGTGGTGAGAGATTGAATATAAGGCTGAACGAAGGGAGGAATAGAAACTGACGCATTTATTTCTGTGACCGTGTGACTGTGGGCAGCTTTTTTGTTTTCTCTGCTTCTCATTTCACACTCAATAGGTTTTTTTTTCACCTCCAGTGGTCAACATCTTTCTAGAACTTTTTAACAACTGCACGAGGTTAATGTTTGTCACCTTTTAAAATACATTTTTAAGGTTTTAATATGTAATACTATTTTGAATGTATCTCTCTGCAGATTTTTTTCAATGTAATTGTTATATCCAAGTAATGTCATTTTATTTATTTGTATTTTTTATTTATTTCTATTATAATTGTTTTTATATATTTTTATTGCAGTGAATAGTCTAGTGGTCCATGTTATTTTCTGTTAATTGTGTCTGCTTAATGAACAAGGGCACATAAAGCAGAATTCAAAGATTTAAATGTAACCAGAAGAAAGATAATAATATTTTGTACTATAGAATGAAACGTTACAAAGTGTGTAAAACAAGCAGATATATTCCAAACAGAGGTGGACATTCCAGGGGTCAGAAAGTAAAAGTAAAAGTCCTGCCATATGTTTCTTCACCCAGTTTCGTATGTTTCTTCGGTCTCTTCAGTCTAGTGTCCGAGTCCAGTGTTGAGTCCTAGTAATTAATCAATTGGGCAGAGGTGGGACTTTCAAATATTTAAAGAGTTAATGTTAATGATATAAGTAAGTGACCAATTAAGTTATGATCGTGCATTAGTGATGAATGCTGTTATTGATAATTACAGGAGTAGATTATTTTATGTTTTATTGGTTAAAATGATGCCACCATCATGGAGATCAGTGTCTGCTTTAGTTGGGCTCTTGACCCTTTCAATAATTCAAAGTAATTTGCGTGCAAAAGTGATTGCAATATTCTTTCCCAGCAAATGTTTATGCAGTGTTCAACCAAACCTTCAAGTATCGGATGAGTTTATACTTTCTGCCTTTAACTTCTGATGAATGAATGTCATGGAGGCATCTCTCTTTGGCTTATGGAATAGCATTCAGTTAATATTGTACTGCGAAAAAAACAAAAAAGTCCTATTAAACCATTTAACTTTAATGCTTCAATATTGCAAATAAATAACTATATCAGCTCAGGCTTTTAGACATGAACACTTATCATATGTTCCTCAATGGTGGTGACAATAAGTTGTCATACTGCAGTGCATGATGGCAGTTTTTACTATGGTGTTACCCAGCATGCACTGCAGCATGAATCATTTTGTTGATTTTCACCATTGTTGAGATTCATATGCTGGTTCTTAATACCACTGGATTCTGACCCATTTCTGTCAAGGATTGTGTAATGACTGTGCTCCAGTCTCCCCACGTCAAACAAGATGTCACACAGGCGCACTCATTGAGAAACTACTGTAACATCCTGGTAAAAGTCATATGTTGACCAGAGAGTGATAATAGGGGCAGGATTATGAGATCTGGGAGGTCCTAGTCATAAATAGTCAGACGGTTTGTGTTAGACACAGTCGCTGGGCTCTTGAAACGAGACAGAGTCTTTCGGCAGCTGCACCCATGACTGAGCACCCCTCTTTGGGATCCACTCTGGTCACCCTACATAGGGAAGGGGCTTGAAAAGGTGCCCTAAAAATAGCCTGCCTTAAACGTCCTGACTGGATTACCATTTGCGGTCAGAATCACAAAACTATGAACCTGGAATGTGCGCACACTGATGGATAGTGCTACCAGTGATAGACCGGAGAGGAGAATCGCAATCATCGCTAGAGAACTGGGAAGATACCGGATTGACCTAGCTGCCCTCTCTGAAGCTCGGCTAGCAGACGAAGGGCAACTGAAAGAGGAGATGGGTGGCTACACTTTCTTTTGGAAAAGAAAAGCTGCTGATGAGCCCAAGATCCATGGTGTTGGAATTGCCATCAAGAACCAGCTTATCAGCCACCTCTATGAACTTCCTGTGGGGATTAGTGAGCGCCTCATGACCATCATTCTGGTGCTTGCCAACAACCAGATAGCAACAGTTGTGAGTGTCTACGCCCCTACCTTAGACTCCGAAGAGGAAGTAAAAGAGACCTTTTATGTCTGCTTAGACGAGACGCTGTCGAGAATCCCCAAGGAAGATAAGATTATTCTCCTTGGAAACTTCAATGCCAGGGTTGGCAGGGATCAACAGCTCTGGAAGGGCACTATAGGAAAATAAGGCATCAGAAACATCAACACTAGTGGAGTTATGCTTCTCAGCAATTGTGTTAAACATGATCTCATCATCACTAATACTCTCTTTCGTCAGAAAAACTAATTTAAGGCATCTTGGAGACATCCCCGTTCCAAACAGTGGCATCTCATTGACTATGTCATTGTACGAGCCAGGGATGTCCGTGATGTGAACAACACAAGGGCCATGGTTGGTGCAGATGACTGCTGGACAGATCATCGCCTCATCCGCTCCACAATGTCAATTCAGCTCAAGAGGAAGAGGAGAATTCAAAAAAAGCAGTTCCGACCAAAACTGAACCTTGACAGCCTTGATGAAACTGCCACCCAGCAGCAACTTCAGGCCTCTCTTGGGGAAAGCCACCAACAAGAATACCCTGATGTCATTGAAGGGACCCTGGAGTCTTTTAAAGTCTACCATCCTTGCCACCTGTAAAACCATTCTTGGGTACAAGTCCAGAAAACACCAGGACTGGTTTGATGAGAATGACACAGAAATAGAACAACTCATCTCCAAGAAAAGGAAAGCCTTCTGTGCTTGGCAAAATTATGTAACCTGCAAGGCCAAAAGGCTGGCTCACTCCATAGCCAAGGCAGATGTCCAAAGAAGGATAAGGGAGCTAAAAAAAACTCTTGGTGGACAGAAAGGGCTCTTGAAATCCAGAGACTGGCAGACTCTGGTGATACCAGAGGCTTTTTCATTGCCACCAAGGCCATCTATAGTCCAAGCTATTGTGGCCGACACCCTCTGTGCTCAAAGAACGGTCAGGAATTACTGAAGGACAAGGAGTCCATTAATGCCCGATGGAACGAGTATTTCCAAGCTCTCCTCAACAGTGACAGCTCAACTGAAATTTACATTACCAAACATATCCCCCAGGGTCCCATCAGAGAAGATATGGGGGAACCTCCAACTATAATAGAGCTTCAAGATGTCATCAGGAGCCTTAAGAACAACAAGGCCAGCGGTCCGGATGGGATTCCAGCCGAGATCCTAATGGAAGGTGGATTACCACATCCATGCCCTACTTCTCAAAGTCTGAGAAAAAGAACAACTTCCATCAGCACTCAGGGATGCTCTAATAGTGACCATATTTAAGAAGGGGGACAAGGCTGAATGTGGAAATTACAGGGGCATCTCGCTCCTGTCAACAACAGGCAAAGTTCTTGCTCGTGTTCTTGCAAACCGACTACTACCACTGTCTGAGGAAGTACTCCCAGAATCACAATGTGGCTTCCGCCCATCCAGAGGTACAGCAGACATGATATTTACAGCACGGCAACTCCAAGAAAAATGCTGCGAACAAAGGCAGCCTTTGTTTATGGCTTTTATAGACCTGACAAAGGCTTTTGACATGGTAGACCGCCAGGCCCTGTGGAGTATACTATCAAGGTATGGCTGTCATAACAAGTATATCAGAATACTGAGGCTTCTATATGACAGCATGGAAGTCACAGTGCTTAGCAATGGTGGCACCAAGTCTGAGCCTTTTACAGTGGACACAGGGGTCAAACAGGGATGAGTCATTGCACCCACACTGTTTGCCATTTTCATTGCAGCCATACTTCTTCTCATTGGCGAAGAGCTGCCACAGGGGATTCCAATCATGTATAGAACTGATGGCAGACCCTTCAACCTTAACAGGTTTAAGGCCAAGAGTAAAGTCAACTGCACCACAATTACAGAGTTACAGTATGCGGACGATAATGTTATTGCCGCACACTCCGCAGAAGACCTCCAGGGCATTCTGAATGCTTTTGCCAAGGCGTACAGAGCCCTGGGCCTAAAATTAAACATTAAGAAGACCAAGGTCCTACATCAATGTTCACCTTACCAGCTAGCCATCCAGCCAAACATAAAAGTAGACAACACCGCTCTTGAATATGTGGACCACTTCCCTTACCTCGGCAGCATTATTTCCTCAAAAGCTTACATAGACTCCGAGGTTAACCATCGCCTGAGTTGTGCCAGTGGAGCCTACGCCAGGCTCAGGAGAAGAGTCTTCGAAGATCGAGACTTATCAGCCCAAACAAAACTTCTGGTCTACAGAGCTGTCGTCCTCCCCATCCTGCTGTATGGAGCCGAGTCATGGACCACCTACAGCAGGCATCTGAGAGCCATGGAACAATACCATCAAAGATCGTTACGAACGATTCTGAGGATCAGCTGGAAAGACAGACACACTAACATCAGCATCTTGGAGGAAGCCAACATGACCAGCATCACCTTTACTATAATGCAGTATCAACTTTGATGGACGGGCCGTGTTATCCGCATGCCAAATACACGTCTCCCCAAACAGATCCTGTACTCCCAGCTGAAGGAAGGCAGTCGAGCAACTGGTGGACAAAAGAAGCGTTATAAGGACAACATTAAGGCCAACTTGAAGAAATTCCATATTACTTCGAGCAACTGGGAACACATTGCACTGGACAGACGTTCCTGGAAGAAATCCGTGCAGGATGGTCCAGCAAATTATGAAATATAACTCCACCATTCCGCAGAGATAAAGCGACAGCTTCGCAAGGAGAAAGATAAAAAGGCTCAATCATTATCAACAATTACTTCTCTCTCCTGTCCATACTGCACCAAAGTATGCGGATCGCAGATTGGCCTCCACAGCCATCTGAAGTCCCACAAGTAAACCCAAAAGTCCCACAAGTAAACCCAAAAGTGAGGACAGTCATATTTTCTTCTTTGGCTCTCAACGGAGGCGGTCGCATTTTTCACTCCCGGTCCTCACCCTTATCTTCCCTGCTTTGCTCCTTTGTCTTGTCTCATTATTGAGAGACTCTCTCTGCACGGCTCTCCAAACTGAAAGATTATGGATTTGATCAACTGGTCTCTCAACGCAATTGACACCATCTTCTCGTCGAGAAGCCTGGGTTCTGGGGAACCTGACTGCCCTGACGGAACGTTCGCGGCTGGCTATACGATGGACACATGGGAGAGGTGGCGAATCGTATGTCTTGCGACTCTTTCCGTGGAGGACATTGAAGATATCTACCTATTCGGAACCATGATAACAGGTATTTTGCTGATTGGATTAGGCTTTGCCCTGGGTTATCGAAGAATTCAGAAAACGGGAACAGCTGTCCAAAGCCTCTCATGGCTGCCTGTCATGACTGAAGCAGTGGGAAGAGCGGTCAGCATTGAGACTGAGACTATTAACCGCAATATGGATTCTATCGTGGAGAAGCTCACAGCTTTGCAACGGAAAATTGACCGTATTGGGGATCAGAATGGACAGAGAGAGTAGCCGTAGAATTGGAATGTGGTTACTTGCCCAAAGACAAAACAATCGCAATCTTATCTTTTTGGCTCCCTCGCACAGTGGCCTTGGCCAAGGTCGCTGCTGGAAAAATTACCCCTGGGAAGGGTACTGCAGTGAGACGCTCTTGCTTCCTCCCCCATTCTACAGACATTGATTATAAACTACTACACACACACACATACCTCCCCTCCCCCATCCCTTGCCTCCGTCGCTTTTGAACCGCCAGCCTGACAGGCGGGTCTGTGGCCAGCGCCGAGAATGGCTGCGGGACCGGATGGCTGCCTGATGGAGCTGGATTACTTCCCCTTTGGCAAAGTCGTGTGTCTATGGTTTATGTGCTTTTTGTTGCTGAGGTGTTTTTCCTGTTCTCACACTGTACTCCCCAAGGAGCATAGTCTGGGGGTTATTTTTTTTTCGCCTCACCTTCCTCATGTTATGCTGTATTTTTTTCTTCAATTCCCTGTCTTCCTGTCCTGTCTACCCCCTTATCATATATGTATGTTGTGTATGTATGGACAGGTTGATGGCTAATTTCACTGGTACTTGTGACTAGTGACAATAAAGGGTTACTACTCATTTCGAGTGTCCGCTGATGATGATGATGAATTGAATATTCAAAACCTTAACATATATAAATACTCATATAAAATGTATTGCTCATATAAAACAGCTAATAGCCACTCACTGTAGAACACTGATCTCTCTGCTTTACAGTACTACATGCAATACTACAGATAAAAATCTAACACAGTAATCAAGGGTCAAGAGCCCAACTAAAGCACACACTGATTTCCATGATGGTGGCATAATTTTAACCTCAACATCTGATCCTCTGTGATTCTCAATAACAGCAGTAGTTCATCACTAACGAACAATCATCATGTAATTAGTCCCTTAATTATCTAATTAACTTGAACTCTTTAATGCTTTGAAAGTCTCACCTCTACTCAATTGATTAATTACTAGGACTCGACACTGGACTTGGATACAACACTGATTCCACCCATGAACTCAGCACCTGATTTCACCAGACGAGGAACCAAGTCATTCCTTTCAAGTCACAAACGAGTTTCGTGTCAAATCCCAAGTCCTCAAAGATTTAAAGTTAACATTAGTTCTTCCTATGCTTCATAAGTGTGATTCAATATGTAATTAGTATGTGCTGCCAAAAAGATTGAAGCATTTTGCATTTAGTAAACAAATTATTTGTAACAAAACAAAGTAGTGTAATTTAGTACAAATAGTAAGACATTTGTAAGACAATAGAGAAGTCAAGTCAAGTCACCTTTATTTATATAGCGCTTTTAACAATACAAATTGTAACAAAGCACTGCACAATATCAAAATAGGCAAATTGTCTCAATAATGTAAAATGACAGGATTTAACACTCAATTATCAGCTGAATGCATTTCATTATTGAATTTAGTAATGGCATTGTCCAGCTTAGTTCAGTTTAAATAATATCTGTGCAATCAAGTCGATGATTGTGCTGCAAGTGAAGTGTCCCCAACTAAGCAAGCCAGAGGCGACAGCGGCAAGGAACGAAAACTCCATCGGTGACAGAATGGAGAAAAAACCTTGGGAGAAACCAGGCTTAGTCGGGGGGCCAGTTCCCCTCCGGCCAGACAAACCAGTAGTTTGTTCCAACTGCAGCAAAGTCAGAGTGTAAGTGGTTTACTGGTTCCAGGGGTCTTTTCCCGATGGATGTCTAGGTGACGAGGTCCTCACTGGAGATCTGTCTCTGGGGCTCATCTATGTGTCCTAGACTCCACTGACGGTCAGGGCTGTAGAGGTTGTCTCCAGGTGCTGATCCTCCATTTATGGCAGACTTTGGTTAAGTCAGTATAAACGCTGATGGTTGGCTTCCTCTGAGGTCCTCCGAGGGGTTGTCATCGTCTCTTCTCAGGTGTTCAGTCATCTCAGATCGTTTAAGGGTTGGATCCAGACTGAAGCTTGTGTAATTCCTAGCTACCACGGGATGTTAATCCCGTGGCAGAAACATAGAAACAGTAAGACAATTAGTGTAGCAGTTGTTCCATCCAGGAATAACCCTGGATGAAATTATCAGTATAACCCAAGCTAAAGCATAATAATGTGCATTTGATCAGACATAGCTGAAGTACAAGATTGTGAGATGCATTATATGAATGCTTGGCTGAGAGAGTGAGTCTGAACCCCGAACGTTATCAGGAAGGCTATTCCAGAGTTTAGGAGCCAGATATGAAAAAGTTCTACCTCCTTTAGTGGACTTTGCTATCCTAGGTACTACCAAGAGTCCAGAGTTTTGCGACCTTAGGGAGCGGGTTGGATTGTAGCGTGATAGAAGACTAGCTAGGTACGCAGGAGCTAAATCATTTAGGGCCTTATAGGCAAGTAATAATATTTTGTAACTGATACGAAACTTAATAGGTAGCCAGTGCAGAGACTGTAAAATTGGAGTAATATGATCATATTTTCTTGACCTGGTAAGGACTCTAGCCGCAGCATTTTGTAATATCTGTAGCTTGTTTATTGAAGATGCAGGACAACCACCTAGCAGTGCATTACAATAGTCTAGTCTAGAGGTCATGAATGCATGAACTAACTTTTCTGCATCAGAAACACTTAACATGTTCCGTAGCTTGGAAATGTTTCTAAGATGGAAGAATGCTGTTTTTGTAACATTGGAAATATGATTTTCAAAAGATAGGTTGCTGTCTAATATAACACCCAGATTTTTTACTGTAGAGGAAGTAACAGTACATCCGTCTAGTTGCAAATTGTAATCCAAGAGATTCTGTGTACTGTTTTTAGGTCCAATAAGTAATATCTCGGTCTTATCTGAATTTAATAGGAGAAAATTACTGGTCATCCAATCTTTTATATTTTTAACACACTCTGTTAGCTTAGATAGTTTCGAAGTTTCATCTGGTTTTGTTGAGATATATAGTTGAGTGTCATCAGCATAACAATGGAAACTAATCCCGTATTTTCTAATAATATTACCAAGGGGCAACATATATAATGAAAATAATAGAGGACCAAGGACAGATCCTTGTGGTACTCCATACTTTACTGGTGATAATTGAGATGACTCTCCGTTTAAATAAACAAAGTGGTAGCGATCGAACAGGTAGGATCTAAACCATCTTAGAGCCTGCCCTTGAATACCTGTATAGTTTTGTAATCGATCTATCAGTATGTCATGATCTATAGTGTCGAACGCAGCACTAAGATCAAGTAAAACTAGCAACGAGATGCAGCCTTTGTCTGACGCAAGAAGCAAGTCATTTGTAATTTTAACAAGTGCAGTTTCTGTGCTATGGCGGGGCCTGTAACCTGACTGAAATTCTTCATAGATATCATTTTTTAGCAAAAAGGAGCACAGTTGAGCAGACACTACTTTTTCTAATATTTTCGACATAAACGGAAGATTTGAGATGGGCCTGTAATTTGTCAGTTCACAAGGATCTAATTTTGGTTTCTTAATAAGAGGCTTAATAACTGCCAGCTTAAATGGTTTTGGGACGTGACCTAAAGATAACGAGGAGTTAATAATATTGAGAAGCAGTTCTTCTGCTACAGGTAACAACTCTTTCAATAGTTTAGTGGGTACAGGATCTAATAAACATGTTGTTGGTTTAGATGCAGTTATAAGTTTATTTAGCTCATCCTGTCCTATAGTTGTAAAGCACTGCAGTTTTTCTTTGGGTGCGATGAATGAAGCTGAAGTACTAGACGCTGTAGGATCTACATTTGTTATTGTATTTCTGATATTATCTATTTTATCAGTAAAGAAATTCATAAAGTCATTACTATTAAACTGTGAGGGAATATTTAGATCGGGTAACATCTGTTTATTTGTTAATCTAGCCACTGTGCTAAATAAAAACCTTGGATTGTTTTGGTGATTATGAGTTTGCGGATATACTCGGTTCTTGCAGTTTTTAGAGCCTGTCTATAGCTGGACATACTGTTTTTCCACGCAATTCTAAAGACTTCCAAGTTCGTTTTTCTCCATTTGCGCTCAAGAATACGAGTTTCTTTCTTGAGAGAATGGGTATAACTGTTGTACCATGGCGCAGCACATTTTTCTCTAACCTTTTTTAATTTGATGGGGGCAACAGTTTCTAACGTATTAGAGAAGATAGTTCCCATGTTGCTAGTAATTGTGTCTAGTTCATCTGTATTTATGGGTACACAGAGCAGTTGAGATAAATCAGGCAGGTTATTTGTGAATCTGTCTTTAGTGGCTGGAATAATAATTCTGCCTGGACGATAACGTGGAGCCATGTAGTTAATATCAGTAATATGCAGCATGCACGATACAAGGAAATGGTCAGTAACATCATCACTTTGAGGTACGATATCTATATCAGTTAGATCAATTCCATGCGATATTATTAAATCTAGCGTATGATTAAAACGATGTGTCGGCCCGGTGACATTTTGCTTGACACCAAAAGAGTTTATTAGGTCAGTAAACGCAAGTCCTAACGCATCATTTGTATTATCAACGTGAATGTTAAAATCTCCAACAATTAGTGCTTTATCAACATTAACCAATAGGTCTGAAAGGAAATCTGCAAATTCTTTTAGAAAATCTGTATATGGCCCTGGTGGTCTATACACAGTAGCCAGAGCAAGAGATAGGACAGATTTATTTTGCTTATCTGACAGTTTAACATTAAGCATAAGTATTTCGAATGAGTCAAACCTGTATCCTGTTTTCTGAGTAACATTGAGAATATCACTATATATTGTTGCGACACCGCCGCCACGACCAGTCTGACGAGGCTCGTGCTTATAACAGTAGCTTGGTGGAGTAGATTCATTTAGACCAAAATAATCATTTGTTTTAAGCCAGGTTTCAGTCAGACAGAGTACATCAAAACTATTATCTGTGATTATTTCATTTACAATAACTGCTTTCGGTGTGAGTGATCGGATATTTAGGAGCCCAAGTTTAAAACATTTTTTTTGTTCATTTATTTTGCATTTTTCTGGTTTAATCACGATCAGATTTGTTCTAGATCCTGCATTAAATTTATATTTTGAACTCACTATTCGGGGAACAGACACAGTCTGTATAGATTGGACACTGCAAGTACCTTTATCATTTAAGTGGGTAGAACAAAAGTCATCATAGCTATTATTGGAGAATTGGCTTACTAGTCAGATAGAGCGTAGCGTTCTGGTGATGTTGTCCGACAGGAGTTCCGCACCGACTCTGCTGGGGTGCAGGCCATCAGCACGAAATAGCCTAGGACGCTCCCAGAAAAGATTCCAATTATTAACAAAGAGAATTTTCTGCTCTGTACACCATGAAAACAACCATTCATTTAAAGCAAACAGTCTACTGAACTTTTCGTGTCCTCGTCGATACGTGGGAAGAGGTCCTGACACGATGATCGTCGTCGCAGGCGATGTGCTGCGTACCGCCTCGATCAGGCTCCTGAAGTCCTTCTTCAGTGTCTCCGTCTGCCGCAGCTTGGTGTCGTTAGCCCCCGCGTGAATCACAACAGCTGCAACGCTCTCGTCATCCTTCAGGATCGTGGGTATCTGCACAGAAACACCAAGAACACGAGCACCAGGGAGACAATGAGTGCACTTTACCTTCAGCTAATGTAGCACGGACATGCCGGACGATTGAGTCTCCGATGACCACAGCGTAACGATCAGTCTCGCAGAGAGGGGCGAAGCGGTTCCGGGATGAGATGTCGAAGACCGGAGGGGGAGAAGTCGTCGCCTGGGGCCTGGATCGCGTCTTCCGCTGCTGCACCCAGGGTCCGTGGTTTCCCGGCGCCGGAGTGAAGGCCATCTGTGACGATCGCGTCCCGGGTGCACGGGGCCTGTGCAGAGAAACACACGGAGTAGAGGTGGTGGGAGTGTTAGCAGCGCGCTGCATACTTACCCCGGACTTATGAGCGTCAGCCCGAGATGTTTCCAGCGTTGCTTTCCATTTCCTCAGCTGGGCCTGTTTCCCAAGCAGCTCGTGGATCCGTCTCTCCACGGCCTCCAGCTCCAGAATGCAGCTCGAACGTGTCCTCACCTGCACACAAAGGTAGACACAAATCCGCCATTAAAGCAAGTAACAGTGAAACAATGTTAAATGTGTGTATGCGTGTGTGAAAAGGGGTATTTGCTGTGTTAGCGGCACCCGCGCTGGCTTTGCTAACGGGCTATAAGCTAATAGCGGATTCGGGAAATCAAAATAAAACTTGCGATAACAAGCCGCTCTGATTATTCTCATTGCAGAATGCGATCGGGGATATATTCACACGTTATAGAAACAAAAATTATTGTGTATAAAATCGGAATTTAAGATAGAAAATAGACGATAAATAATTGGCTTGACGGAGATTAAATTCAGAACATGCGTCAGCGACAAACCCGGAAGTGAATTTGATCAGCACTAGTGCGTAGAACCGAATGCATCAACTGATTGCATGTCTTGTTTTATTTTATTCATGTATTCTCATTTATTTATTTATATTTTATGTGCTTTTTATGTAATTTACATGATTAGATTAACAAGGTCTAAGATCAACTACACTTTTTTTAGTACCAGTTTATAAGAAATTCACAAGTAAGTAATCTCTCAAGTCAAGTCACTATTATTTGTATAGCACTTTTAACAATGCAAATTGTGTCAAAGCAGCTTTACATCAGCTTGATATAAAGCCGGGGGGCTTTATATCAGTGTTACAGTATTTAGACGGGGAAATGGTGTGTCAAAATAGTGTCATTCTTAGCAGTTTAAATCTAGGCTAAAGCAGAGTCAGATTGTGCAAAGGACTCATCTGGTGCCTGTGGTCTTGTCCAGATGGCCGTCTAGGACAGTGTTTTTCAAACCCTGACATCGCGAGACTTAAAAAATTGGTTGCCAGGATGATTTAAGTGAAAACGTATGTATGTAACATATGAAGATCAAGACTCAGGAATGAAACAACTAAATAAACATAAACAACAAAACGAAAGTAACCGGCAGCCGCCTCAGGTCAGAATTAAATGTGTATTTGTGTTTACACTCTGTTTTTTGCAGCGTTGTACATTGTAGCAAATCAGAGACATATCTGTTGATTTCTATAACACAATGAAAAATGGCCAGTTTTAGTCTGTCAGAATCACTCACGCTCAGAACACGAGTGTTCTTTTTCAGTACAGAGTTCTATAAGCTCGCGACGCGAATCCTGTGATTATACATGTGCTGGTCATATAATTAGAATATCATTAAAAAGTTGATTTATTTCACTAATTCCATTCAAAAAGTGAAACTTGTATAATGTATACATTCATTCCACACAGACTGATATATTTCAAGTGTTTATTTCCTTTAATTTTGATAATTATAACTGACAACTAATAAAAACCTCAAATTCAGTATCTCAGAAAATTAGAATATTACTTAAGACCAATACAAAGAAAGGATTTTTAGAAATCTTGGCCAACTGAAAAACAACATGAAAAGTATGAGCATGTACAGCACTTAATACTTAGTTGGGGCTCTTTTTACCTGAATTACTGCAGCAATACAGCATGGCATGGAGTCGATCAGTCTGTGGCACTGCTCAGGTGTTATGAGACCCCAGGTTGCTCTGATAGTGGCCTTCAGCTCTTCTGCATTGTCTGGCATATCGCATCTTCCTCTTCACAATACCCCATAGATTTTCTATGGGGTTAAGGTCAGGCGAGTTATCTGGCCAATTAAGAACAGGGAGACCATGGTCCTTAAACCAGGTACTGGTAGCTTTGGCACTGTGTGCAGGTGCCAAGTCCTGTTGGAAAATTAAATCTGCATCTCCATAAAGTTGGTCAGCAGCAGGAAGCATGAAGTGCTCTAAAACTTCCTGGTATACGGCTGTGTTGACCTTGGATCTGTAAGGCCTGGCTCGATCGACCCAATGACGGCACCCCAAACCAGTCGTTCAGCGGGTGAAGGGCTTGGACCTGCGTATTACAGTCTTTCCTTTCCAGACTCACGACAAAGGAAACATGTTCTTTCACAAGAACATTAAAATGGAACACTCCAGTCTTATTATATAGCCCAGGCGAGATTTTGTCTCGTTATTTCATCTGACTCCATAAAATGAAAAGGTTTAAATGATATCTGTGCATCATTAAAACATGAACGAATGATTGATTATTCTTTTCAGCTCCTTTTAATACTTTACAATCCGCTCAGATGTAGGGAAACTATATCGCTCAGAGGCCCTGTTTTCCACAGGTCTCACGGACACAATCTCGTCAGGCCCGGTCATCAATCAGAGGTAAATTATGGTTATGTATCTAAGATTTGCCGTAAATTCACACGTACACAATCAGAGACATCGAATAACCCCCTTAGAGTCCCCTCAGAACTTGAGTTCAATAGTTTTCAGGTGTTTTCAGTAAAGGTTTTTGGCCACTATCAGATATGTTACAATATTCAAATTTTCAGATCATTTGGGGTTTTCAATGTACTTATAATACATAAAAGAAATCGTAATAGCTTTGGACTGGTCAAATCCTTGTTTAAAGTAACATTAAATCAACTTTTTGAAGTCAGAGGTATGGGCGTACCCGAGTCTAGTCTGATCAGACGGCGTTCGCCGTCCCTAAATGGAATTAACCCGCCCCTACATCCAAGTACACTTAAAAGATGCCGGATATTAGCCGTCGCTAAAACTGACGCAGGCTTGCGGAAATATACGGATCCGCTACTTTGCGTGCTTTCTCTAATAGGGAGAAAGCAATCTTTAGAGGCAGTTAGAATAGAATCATGCTGCTAACGTTACAATTTATTGACCAGGTAATCGAAGCAATAATTCAACACTCCAATGTTACAAGAATAGAATCATCAGTTAACCATACCTGGAAATGAAACTACACACAAGTGATATGTGTGGGCAATCAGCTTACTGACTCCTGGAAATGAAAACTCCACACAAGTGATTTGTGTGGGCAGTCAAACCTACAGACGCCCAGAACTTTGTGTCCCCTTTCCTTATATACCCAGATAATTCAATAAACCTACCAAATGGTGGTATCTTGTCATTATAATTAGTCTTTAGAATTTGCACCTTTGGGTTACCAATTGTCCGGGGTTCAAGGCTCCTGATATCCTGTGGCGGGGAATGCTTATTTACATACAGGAGGTGACATTAAAATTTTGAATAGGAGATCAGGGGGAGGGCACATCCCCAAGCTGTACGTTTATTTGTGTGCACTAAGGTTTTAGTCATTCCTTCCCCTGGAATACTGCGCGTTTTTCGGGTCCCTACAATGAAACGTTGCGCATAATTTTAAGCAAACAGGATGCGCTTTAGGTCTCATGTGAACTTGGCGTTCCTTCTCGCGAGAAACATTCACTCGGTTTATTTAACTATGAGTAGTTGTACTGTTTGTGATACATTCATATGACCAATTTCCTTTTATTTGTCATGTCACATCAAGACCATATTTGGACGTGGAAGTCAAAAACAACAATCTTACATCATGCTTTATAGGCTTAACCCCCTCTCTGCATGCATACAATACCATGCCAATGTCCATCAAAGCTGCATTTATACAATCAATTTTTCAAATACACAACTTTTTTTTTAACCCTAATATAGTTAATCCTCAAATATTATTACAATTTCAAGAACCGATTCCTATTTTACAATATTCAAAAATGTAGGTTAATTTATTCCTGTGATGCGCAGCTGAATTTACTCCAGTCGTCAGTGTCACGTGATCTTCAGAAGTCATTCTAATATACTAAAAAACATTTCTGATAGTTATCAACACCGAAATCAGTTATTCCGCTTCATCTTTATGGAATAATTTCATTTATGTAAAATTTAGTTGATAATGTTTTGTCTTTTACTGACATTTCAACATGTTTGATCAATGAAAAAACGAATGCATCGTTACCAGTTAAATTTATTTGAGTAAAAGAACATCATTCAACATTAATTTATTATTTTTTTTTTAACATAAATAAATAAACCTTCCTGACCCCAAACGTTTCAACGCTAGTGTATATCATCAATACTTATTTGATTTAAATAACTGCAACAGTAACATTTATATAAAAAATTATAGCTGAAAAACTAAAAAAAGAGCATCATTAGTATGGGAGAGTTTATCCCTCTTTCTTCCTTCACACACCCATTCAGACTTCTGTAATATTAGACACGACAATACCAAACAAAATCTATGGAGGCCAGGTGTGACACCAACAGTATATCATTTCAGATAAGTGTCTCTAATGATGCAACATCGTTGACACACATCCTTAGAACACACCTAGAAAGACTGAGTCACGCGGGACTGCATGAGAAAGTCCAGCAACAACTGGATTTGTTGGTGAGACGCTGTTATGTGTTTCGTGTCATAATTTCCTGTTACTGAATCTGAAAATCCTAACTGTTTGTGTCTATTGTCTGACCAAAAAGAGACTTCATGAGGATACAATAATGTTGTTTTAAAGTAGTGAATCTGCATATGAGCTGTTTTTATCTGTTCTCCTGACAAAAAGCAGCAGTGCAGCCGAGGCTCACACTTTATATCAGCATTTTGCAGAAGATAAATGAGGAAGTTTCATAAACGCAGACATTCTAGCCACAATATTTAAGTGAGTGATTGGGGATTGCCCGACTAGACAAAACATGTTGAAGAATTAATTTTCATAATAACCCAATTGTGGACATTCTTCCTTAAACTGGAATAGGACATTAATTCATCCGGAACTTTTTATGCATGACCTCAGTAAAAATTAATAAGATTAAGTCTGAGTCAGTGACGGAATTAAGCTCTTAAGCTACAATAATATTTCTTCTTCATGGTTTCATTTAAACAGGCAGTTATTTAGTGCTTAAATAACTAAAAAGGTGTTTTGTATTTTTGTGACTTTACAAAATACCCTCCCTAACGCATCTTCCCTTAAAGGCTTTCTCTGCTGTATGTTATACTTTTGAATGCTCCAATCTAAAGCATAAAATAGCATAATATGTGTTTGCATTCCTCACACTCATATTTAGGAAACATGCTTAGCTCACATATACAAAGTTTTCTGAAAAACAATGCTACTTTAAAATAAGTTCCATGTTGGAATGACAAATCTGTTTTTGTCTTGGTCACACACTGTTCGATTCAAAAGTACTAGACACCCCAAAAAAAATAAACAGCGATCGCAGATTTGACTCGACCTAAAAAGCCTCGGCATCATCTGAAAACTTCTATGTTGTTTGTGTTTTCAGAGACATATTCAAATATTGACTGATTTTTCAGCCAGAAATGTCTCATTCATCTTTTCTAGAGGAAAGAAGAGATTGTTTGTTTTCGCAGAACTCTTTATTAATCGACTCGTTGAAGAAGCAGACTTTTACAATGAACCTGTTTGTACTGTTGTGGTGGGTCTCAAGAAACACGCTTCTTTGAAAGTATTCCACCTGCATGGAGACTCAACACATGGTTACCTTTCTATTAGTTGTTTTTATTACTTCAAGTACAAGTACATCTCAAAGATGAGTAGTGTTTTTCATGCACAGATTGGCTTACTCTGCCAGTGTTAATTCATTTATTTTTGAGACCGGGGCTAGTTGTCACATGGGTTATTATATTTTAGTAAAAATGAATGTTTTCAGTTTCATAGATCTGTTCTGAATTAGTCTCGTGTGTCGTTCTAAACTGTTGCAAACTCGGATGATTTTTGTGAATTCCTTCCTACAAACTAAAACTTAAGTTGCATCATAGTATTGCAAAAGCAGGCGGAAACCATAAAATTACCACAAAAAAACAACTACGTCATTACAATTTTTGCAGAACACAACAACTGGTTTATATTTTACCTGAGCACAACCCTTTACATTTTGTTGTTTTGATTGTTTTATGTTTTGTCAGAGGAAATGTATTTGCTGAAAAGCCTGTAATAAGCTGTTTATTTAATAATTTATACAAAACAATTTTTATATATATACACACACACACACACACACACACACACACACACACACACACACACACACACATTTTTTCCTTGCTCACACACACGTCTCCATCTCGCGCACACACACACACATATATATTTGCTTCCTCTATATACATACACACACACACACACACACACACACACACACACACATATATATATATATATATATATATATTAGTGGTGGGCCGTTATCGGCGTGAAAGAGATAACGTGCTGCGTTAATGTGAGACTCTTATCGGGCGATAAAAAAAATATCGCCGTTAATCTATTCTCAAAATTGGGTTGGGAGCTGGGTCTATACTACGCAAGCTATGATGACTTTCACCCTGATATTTTAGCGCGGATGTATACCTAGCCGAATTGCACTGTAGGGGGCGAGAACGAGTCTTCGAACTAGAGGCTCGCAGTCCGTGATGGACAGATTGTTAACGGCTGGTCTATGTGGTAATACAATCGGGCAGGACATCCAAACGATCACCTATCATTCATCAGTGGGTGACCTCAAATATGGCTTTTCATCTGAAAGATGTATGTAGTAGCAACTTTACATGGCCGCTCAATATGATGTTAGTGGGTGACCTAGAGAAATGTGCGCTATTGAAGTGTTTGTGTGGAAGCGCGTTTGCTGCAGGACAGGCTCCGGTGCGCTCACTTGCTCTTACATCTCCATCATTCTTTGTGAACAAAACAGGGTTAATACAGATAAAAGTAGCCTATATTATAATACATCTTTCGAAACTGTAAAGACTCTACGTTTATTTGTGTGCACTCAGAATAACAACGAAACGTTGCGCTTTTAAGCAAACAGGATGCGCTTTAGGTCTCATGTGAACTTGAGCGAGAAACTTCGAAACTCCGTCTTTGAAAAATATATCTATAGAGAGTGAAATGTCTAAAAAATAAAAATAGTTTTCCCTCTCTAGACGTGTGTGTTAGCATGGATGATTTACATGAAATTTAATCTGTGCAACACTGTGCATAAAATGGCTTTCAGTTCAATATAATAACAAAAAACGTCATTTTGGGTTTTTATTCAACTAATAAGGTGGGCACGCTGTGATCTGTACTATATTTTTACTGTAATTGACAGTTATCGGCAAAAAAAAAACATAAAAAAACAACAACACGGTTTATTTTGAGTGGGAGGGAATGGGAGTCATTCTTCCGGGAGTGGAACGGGATTTTCCTCCAGAAAATAATATATATTTTTTTCGTGGGATTGGGACGGGAAGAGATTAAAGTTTGTGATGCATTTTGGAAACAGGAGATGAGCCCCTGGTCTAATGCGCCACCTGGCTTGAGAAACCCGTTCTCAAAGACTTACTTTTAGTCATTATTTGGGTAGCACACATATTCTGAATGCCTTCGGCAGAATTCAAATGAGCCATTTTAATCTAGATGAATCTAGATTAATTCCAAGATTAATCTAGATTAAAAAAATTAATCTATGCCCACCTCTAATATATATATATATATATATATATATTAGTGGTGGGCCGTTATCGGCGTTAACGTGCTGCGTTAACGCGAGACTCTTATCGGCGATAAAAAAAATATCGCCGTTAATCTATTCTCAAAGTTGGATTGGGAGCTGGGTCTATACTACGCAAGCTATGATGACTTTCACCCTGATATTTTAGCGCGGATGTATACCTAGCCGAATTGCACTGTAGGGGGCGAGAACGAGTCTTCGAACTAGAGGCTGGCAGTCCATGATGGACAGATTGTTAACGGCTGGTCTATGTGGTAATACAATCGGGCAGGACATCCAAACGCTCATCTATCATTCATCAACCTCAAATATGGCTTTTCATCTGAAAGATGTATGTAGTAGCAACTTTACATGGCCGCTCAATATGATGTTAACCTAGAGAAATGTGCGCTATTGAAGTGTTTGTGTGGAAGCGCGTTTGCGCAGGACAGGCTCCGGTGCGCTCACTTGCTCTTACATCTCCGTCATTCTTGGTCATACAGATAAAAGTAGCCGAATACATCTTTCGAATCTGTAAAGACTCTACGTTTATTTGTGTGCACTCAGAATAACAACGAAACGTTGCGCTTTTAAGCAAACAGGATGCGCTTTAGGTCTCATGTGAACTTGAGTATTCGAGAAACTCCCGTGTCACCCTCTGCTTCGAACCTGTGTGTATGCCTAACATTACTATAGAGAGTGAAATGTTAAACCACATAAAAATAGAAACGTGACGTGCTAACATGGATGCAGCTATGAAGCCGCCGGGTTTGCTTCAGGGAAAATTTATTTTTAAGAAGCTTCCAATGGAAACTGTGCATAAATGGCTTTCAGTTCAATATAATAACAAAAACGACCTCTTATGTAGGTTTTTACAGTTCAACTAATAAGGTGGGCACGCTGTGATCTGTACTTATTTTTACTGAATAATTGACAGTTAGTCGAAAAAAAAAAAAAAAAAAAAAAAAAAACACGGGAGTGGGAGGGAATGGGAGTCATCTTCCGGGATTGAACATAGTTTATTTTCATCACCAATTATCGTGGGATAGTAGAACAGCTTTCTCAAGCAGTTTGTGATGCATTTTGGAAACAGGAGATGGGCCCCTGGTCTAAAGCGCCACCTGGCTTGAGAAACCCGTTCTCAAAGACTTACTTTTAGCCATTATTTGGGTAGCACACATATTCTGAATGCCTTCGGCAGAATTCAAATGAGCCATTTTAATCTAGATTAATCTAGATTAATTCCAAAATTAATCTAGATTAATCTAGATTAAAAAAATTAATCTATGCCCACCCCTAATATATATATATATATATATATAGGGGTCGCATAAATTAAAAAATTAAAAATAGGGTTGCTCTTAAAAAAGTTTGAAAAACACTGGTCTGGGAGGCAGGGTCTTCACTGGGGATCAGTCTCTGGGGCTCATCTAGTTGTCCTGGTCTCCGCTGATGTTCAGGGCTGTAGAGGTCACCTCTAGGTGCTGATCCACCATCTGATCTGGAAGCGGACTGGATCTGGGTAACTGCAGTGACCATCTGATCTGCATACAGTCTGGATCTGGGTGGCTACGGTGACCTCAGAATAAGAAAGAAACAGACTAATATTAGCGTAGATGCCATTCTTCTAACAATGTAACAAGTACATCAGGTGTTATAGGAAGTGTTCCCATTCCGGTTGACCTAATTAATTCAGCCTAACAATCCTTTAACGGATTTGAATTATAAAAATGCGATAGTGTATTATGTGTAAGTAGGGCCGCTGCAGGCCAAATGGTTGCCCTTAGCAGAATTGTATTGTTGTGCCCCCCCCCCCCCCCCCCCCCCCCAAAAAAAAAACAACAACAACAACAGAAAACTCAATATAGTGGTCAAAATTGGCTGTTATTTTATCCATAAAGTTGTCTGATTGATTTTATAGTCTCAAGCATTCCGAAATCACACAAAATAAAATTTTGCAGTTTTACTAAAACCATGGTTATTTTTTGCAAGGGTTATGATGTCCACATGTTTTGAAGATAGAGGCTGTAGCATTTCAATCGCAGAAAGGTGGCAAAAAATGAAAGATTTTGTGGATATTTGAATTAGCCTAAATGTTTGGTCAATATAAAGGACTTGATAGTTCTGTAAATGTTTTACCAGGCCTTTAGCACCCATTGCAGGCATTTGTAACAATATGTACTGTAAATATCTAAATTGTTTACTTTGTATTACATTATGTATTTGAACAGTGTTTTTCAATTAAATCATATAATTATTAATTAACCAATCATAATTGCTTCATTGTTTTTACATAATGCGTTTTAGGACATTTTAAAGGCTGTTGATGGCTTAGGTCTGTTTTTATAACCACAAAAAAATATTATCTTAAAACTTCTTTGTAAACTATTATTTGAAGTAACAAAACCATGGTTAATTTGTGGTTACCGTCCATGGGTACAAGAAACATGAATTTTGGTTTTATTCGTAGTAAAACCATGGCTAGTTTTCAAAAGGGAACATGAAAAGTCAGAGAGAATAGTATATGCGTTGCCAGTGGTTAATTATTACCGACATTAAAACACGTTATTAACTTCAACAGCAAAAACATTTTCACGGGATTGAATCTAGGCTTCATAAAAGCGATGCATGGGCCTAATTTTTGTATATTTTTCTTTTCTCTGCGCTGGATTGCTGATGTCTTTTCACGGACATAGCTGTCCATCAATTATGATTTTGCTTTCAACCACAAACATGAGGTGCGAGCGTTCTTGTGCGCGGATGCGGGAATGCTGCGTCACATGTGATTAGCCTGCCTACTGCATCTGCGTTCATCATAAAACACATTTGTAATACTTGTATATATGTGAATGTTTAGATTTTTATTTATGTACATGTTAATTTTAATACTAATATACAACAACATTTTTTTTTTTGCACAACTGGGATGGTGCCCCCCAGGGAGTTAGTGCCCTACGCAAACTGCATACTCTGTGTATAGGGAGCGGCGGTACTGTGTGTAAGCCAGGTTAAAGAGATGGGTCTTTAATCTAGATTTAAATTGACAGAGTATGTCTGCTTCCGAAGAGTGTTTGGAAGATTGTACCAGAGTTTGGGCCCTAAAACATATTGTGTAAGTTCTTAACATAACTGTATTACTCTACTAAATCTTCAAAACGACACATTCATAACTTACCAACCAGACGCCACAAGCACAAACCAAGCACAACAAAAGCACAAACCATAATCATTGTTTTCCAACCTTTCTAATTTAATAACAACTGTTAGATTGGTTTTCTATGACAACAAAAACTGATGTGGTTTTTCTAATCAAGTTAATAACAAGTTGAAGTCATTCCACTACATGTGTGTTAGATGTCGTGCCTCACAGGACCACGGTGCTACATAAATACAGACATATAACACGAAGTAAAACAGTATAAACCTATACACAAACTAACCTACTGTCAGCTTTGACTATACATATGCTATATATAAAAGTGGTTACCTATACATAAACTAAAAAACAGGAAACAAAAAATACAAACTGTACAAAAAATACAAACTGTACAACTGTGCAGATGACTTCAAATACTGTACATGTGCAAAAGAGAGACATTCAAGCAGCTGGCTGGGGAACAGTGTAAGGTGATTTGTGGTGCATGAGCCAGTAAACATACATACATTACAGTCGTATATTACAGTCAGTCTTTTGTGGGATTATGGACACACAATGGTGTGTGAAAGTGTCTAGTGCATGTGTGTGTGTGTGTGTTTGTCAGTACTTCCTATTGTAGGATTACAAATTTAAGAATTTGTCTTAGATCTACCAATCCTATGTACAAACCTTACATACAATCCCCTTGTAAAGTTTCCTGCTCTTGGTTGAATAATAATTGTATTTTTTTAATTGCTGGGGTGCCAGACAGAGATGCTGTCGTTTGGTCAAACCAAACTTGTCAAGTCAGTCAAGATTACAAAATTACAAAGGCCTGTGTATCTAAATAGCCACATACCCTTAGGAGTTAGGAAAATCATAAACCTTACAAATGAAAAACCTTCATTATAGAAAAAACTCTGAACACAATAAATCACCCTTTTCAATTTTCAGATCTGTATATTCAAGGTTCAAAGTTCAACAAGTCAGACCAAGCATAATAAGACACAGAAAAGGAGATCAATCAGTTCATTAGAAATTTTCCAAAATATAAGCAATGTAGTCCAGCCAAGAAAAAATAGATCAGTTCAAACCCAAAACATTCAGTTCAGTTTCTGTTAATCCAGAAAAAATGACCTTCCAATAGTCAAAGTGGCCAAAATAAAAAGGATAATAGTAATAATATTACCAGTCAACAGTATCCACAGCCACTGTATTTTACTCACAACCTCGTTTTCCAGAAAGTCTGATTTGGTTTTCCATGACTCTGTAACTCCTTGAGCGTTGAGATTTATAGTTTTCAGACTCCCGATCCATCAGTCCATGTCAGAATACACACTTGCTATAGGGTATCCTTGCAGTGTTTAAACAACAGTCTGCTTTGCACACAGCGAAGTGAGATAAAGTGATTAATAATCCAGGAAGTGAGAAGTTGTTGGATCGCTATAATCGCTGAAGGACTTAACTTTCAATGCGGGTAAAACAACGCAGCGTGAGTCTTCAAAGGGAGCTCCGCGAGATACTGCTAAACGGACATCATCACCTAATAAAGGGACATCCGAAGGCTGAACTCACAGCGTAACCAACCAAATGACAGAAACTACATAAATATGTTTTAATGCTGCATGCATTTAAAGTTATTATTAATTTGACATGAACGATGAGAATGAATGATGATTAGTACTCACTGTCAACATATTACTGGTGATGAAATACATTTCTAATGTTGAAGAGTAATGGATTTAAAAGAACTGCAAAGATGCCGTTTAATTTATTTTTGTGATGACTTCGCAGTCAAGACTCAAGACAAGATTTTTGTGATGACAAGACTCCCCTCTCCTTAAGAAAAGCCGACCTTAGGGCAAAGGCTTTAAATCGGAGTTCCTAAAATCTCTTTCTCAGTACATCCAAGAAACTCTTCGCCATCAACATCCTCTTTAAAGATTTCTTGTAATCTACGCTTTTGTGGCAACTCAAGTTCCTGTGCAGAGGGGAAGAAGGGTTTTCTTCTTTGGCACTCAATGGAGGCGGTCGCATTTTTCACTCCCCGTCCTCACCCTTATTTTCCCTGCTTTGCTCCCTTGTCTCGTCTCATTATTGGGAGACTCTCTCTGCACGGCTCTCCAAACTGAAAGATCATGGATTTGATCAACTGGTCTCTCAACGCAATTGACACCATCTTCTCGACGAGAAGCCTGGGTTCTGGGGAACCTGTCTGCCCTGACGGAACGTTCGCAGCTGGCTATACGATGGCTGATGGAAAATTTACCCTGGGAAGAGCACTGCAGTGAGACGCTCTTGCTTCCTCCCCCATTCTACAGACATTGATTACAAACTACTACACACACACACATACACACATATATAAAGATATGCACTCACCTCCCCTCCCCCGATCCCTCGCCTCCGTCGCTTTGAACCGCCAGCCTGACAAGCGGGTCTGACCAGTGCCGGAATAGTGGCTGCGGGACCGGATGGCTGCTTGCTGGAGCTGGATTACTTCCCCTGTTGCAATGTCGTGTGTCTATGGTGTATGTGCTTTTGTGTTGCTGAGGTGTTTTTCCTGTTCTCACACTGTACTCCCCAAGGAGCATAGTCTGGGGGTTATTTTTTTTCTCCTCACCTTCCTCATGTTATGCTGTGTTTTTCTTCAATTCTACTTGCATTTCACTACTGATTATACCCTGTGTGATTGTGTATGTGACGAATAATAAAGAACCTTGAACCTAGAGGGTCTAAGCTTGGAGACATGGACAACTCTTAAGTCCTCTCCTGAGTCCTCCAGGACAATTTCATAGTTCAGAGGTCCTAGCTATTGGACTATCCAGTAAGGTCCTTGCCATTTTGGAGCAAGTTTCACTGAAAATAATTTATCTGCCTTAGAATAAGGGTGAGCAAACATCCAAACTCTATATTTTTCCTTAAACACAACTTCTCTACGATTCTTGTCATAATTCCGTTTTAAACGTTGACGAGCTGTACGTAATCTCTTCTCAACATAATCCTTAATTTAATGTAATTCTGTCACTTTGTCATAACAGGAATCATCAGGACAAACATCTCGTGGTTGCAGTAACACATCCATAGGTCCTCTGAGTGAGCGGTTGAGGTTTAACTCAGCTGGAGGTACTCCTGTGGATTCATGTACAGCAAAATTAAGAGCAAACCTAAATTCTGGTAGAAACTTGTCCCAATGTTTATGATTATCACTGACATAAGAGGCCACCATTGTTTTAAATGTACAATTCATTCTTTCAGTGTGGTTTGTCCGATGTTCCATGATGTACAAAGTTCCTGAAACACAGAAGATACAAACTGAGGTCCTCGATCAGACAAGATGTAATCTGGGACCCCCCAACGGGTGAGTATTTCTCTGACAAGAATCTGCGACACAATTTTAGCTGTGGCTTTACGTAAACTAAAAAGTTCCACCCATCGAGAATAGTAGTCCACAAAAACCAGCAGAAAGACATTCCCCCTAAGAACTCCTGGAAAATGGACCCATAAAGTCTACTCCAAGTATCTCCCATGTCCTTTGTACAGTGGCTTGTTGCAGAAAACCAGGCGGTTTCTGGCATTCTGGCTTGTAAAGCTGGCAAATATGACAATTCTGCACAAACTATTTGAAATGTAGATTTAAGTTTGGCCAGTACACCAAAGTTTGAAGTCTCTTGCAGGTTTTGGACTGGCCGAGATGACCAGCAAGAGGGTCTTCGTGAAGAGACTGGAGTAGTTGAGAACGAAAAGAGCCTTTGGTATATACAATTGGTACACAGTTTTGTGTGGGAACTGGACAACTGTGTAAACTTTGTCCTCTAGTATGGTACATTTTGTAGAATAACTAACAGTCACTTCTCCCTACTCCACTATTTGTTTATACAGATTTTGAATGTCTGAATCTGTCTGTTGTGCTTTCCAGATGTCATAATCTGTGATAGGCAGGGGCAGGTGTTTCGGTTTTCTCCGATTTGGATTTTAGGGACAAAGCCTTGGAACAGGTTAGAACTCCTGGTTCCTTGATGTCCAAAGGAGCTCTAGACAGAGCATCAGGGACTGTTTTGTACTTCCCCTTCCGATACTCCACGGTGAATCGAATCTATCAAGATCTGATTAAACAACTCCACAAACAGCATCACCAGCTTCACTCATTACTAACCAGATTGAGTTTATTGTATGTCTACAGAAGCTCTAATTGAGAATTAACAAAGGTTTAGATGTTGATGTTTTATTGGTCAATAAAACACACACAAAAAAAAAATGATACCACCATAATAGTGGTCAGTGTTTACTTTAGTTGGGCTCTTGACCCTTTTAATAACTTACAATTATTTGCTTCTAAACAATTTTAATATTGTTTCATAGAAAACATTTGTGCGTTGTTGTATCAAAAGTTTAAAGTAACAGATTAATTTATGAGTACTGCTTACAGCTCATTTGAAGGAACAGCACAAAATGGTTTCTCTTTGGTTTATTGACTAACATTCAGCTGCTACAGAACTGCAAATTCAACCCAAAACAATCAAATATTAATTTAATGCTTGCAGTTATGCAGATAAGAATAGCATCGACTCAGGTTTTTAAACATGAACACTTATCATATGATCCTCAACAGGGGTGACAATGGTCTTGTCCCAAATGGCACCCTAAACCCTTTGCCGTCTTCCTCTGAGTCCGCACTTTCATGACGTAATGCCGCTTTGACTGTCGGGTAGAAGTCTGCTGCTGAGCTTGCCCCAGTGCGGGCTCGGCAGAAGTGCGGATCAAGGGCGCATAACGGCCGCAAAGGGGGTGCTCGCAAGCACCCCTCTGAATGCTAAAATGAGGAATTGGACACTCTACGGTCTCGTGGACTTTACGGACATGCGGCGGCCATTGTAAGACCGCAAGTGCACATGAAGTGTTCCATTTGGGGCAGGGCTATTACCGCGGGAAGTAGGGGTGCTGAAGGTGCTGCAGCACCCCCTGGCATGTAGCCCAAGAAAAAATGGGGGTGCTGGGGGTGCGGTGTTATTTTGTAACAGAAAATAAATAAAACTAATTGTATTAATTTGGATATTCATTAAAATTAATAGAAAAAATATGCCTAAGCCTACAATGACAATAAGCAACCGTAAAACATGAATTAAGTTGAATCAAATTGATTGTGAAAGTCGTTTAAACTTAAACTGACTTAGAAAGTAATTTGTTGCCATGACTTTTTTAACATATTATTACCTGCACCGTGCCCAAATTATGAATTAATGACCATTTCTACAGCCATTGCAAAGATACAGCAGAGAAAGATCGAGAGCATCTATTACCTCAACAGAAACCAATCTTGCATTCTTGCATCTGCAGCGCTTATTTTCATCTTTAACGTTAGATCTTTCCTATTCATGGAACAAAATTAATGTTTAACGTTGATTCAGTATTAGGCTACTCTTAATGAAAAAGAAAAACCCACACACAACATCAGCAATACAATGACAAAGTAGCAATGACAGCAAATGCTTCCACGCAAACAATTATCTCCCATCTTCTAATATGGCAGAAATTCCAGTGGTAAATCCCAGGTTGCAGCGACTTGATTCTACACTACAATATGGATTGGGTGATTCTGAGTTTAATCTGGGTAATGGATTTGCTACCACCACCATGGAAGGTAGAGGAGGCTTTCTAGGAAAACAGTCCATTAAAATCCAGTTCCCATGCTTTGGTCATCTAGAAGATTATGATGATCCTCTGATTTTTTCTGGCAAAATGTTATGATTTCATGGCTTTCCATCCAATTTCAGAGGAAGAATGAATAGCAACACTCAGGAATGTGCTCCTTGGAACTGCTAGAGACTGATGGGATGTTGCTCGACTTGAAACAACCACTTGGCAGAAGTTTGAATCGAAGTTTCTTGCTGCTTTCTTGTCGGAAGACTATGGGGATGAGTTAACGGAGGGAGTAAGAACACGTGTACAGCAAGAAGGTGAGAGCATAAGAGGTTTTGCTTACATATATCAAGCTCTGTGCAAACGCTGGAAGCCCCAAATTGCAGAGGATAAAATCATAAAGTTAATTCTGAAGAACATTAATCCTCATATGGCCAGTCAACTTCGCAGTAACAAGGTTACTACTGTAGATTGTTTAGTCCGTCTTGGGCAACAAATAAGAAAAAGACAAGGAAAACCAGCTACAATACGAACAACGGAAAAAACCTTGGAAACCTAGATTAAGTAATCCTGCTTCTGTTCAGCTGAGTAACCCATTGTCAGCTCCAGCACCAGATGCTTCTAAAAAATTACTTCTGTTGGCGAAGTAAAGGCTCTCATTATCCAGCTTCATGTTCTGGTAAAAACAACAACTATAAAGGACAGCAAAGTTCAAATTCTGTTAAAAGTAACTCTGGAAATCATCCTACTGTTAGCACTGTCACTCACATGGAGTCTGTGTACTCAACTACCACTCCCTTTTCATCATCTCTTCTTCAACAGGTGATTGTACCTGTAAGTATCGATTATTGGAAAGGCCATGCCTTGGTCGACACAGGATCTTCAAATACATTGCTAAATGAGAAGTTGTGGTTAACCATGGGTTATCACACTCAACAACCCAAATCCTGGACAGAGGGTCCTATTTATTTGGCTGATGGAGGAGCCAGACAGCCATTAGGATGGTGAGAAGTTCAACTTGCAGTACAAACATTAACAGTAACTTTACCTGTGGTTGTACTGGCCTGCCAGATGCTGGCCTTTCATGTGGTGGTGGGTTTAGATTTTCTCTTCTTCAGTGGTCTGCAAATGGAAATAAGGAATAATGTCTACTGGTTTCAGCCTGATCAGAAATATTCCTTTCTGAAAAATGTTTTTGTTCATGATTGGCATTATTCTTCACCTCTATCTCTCTTTTCTGTTCTTCCCCCTGCTATCATAAAGGGAGAATCAGACCTTTTGCATGTGGCATGTCAAAACACCTGGCTTGATGAAAGGAAAAATGTTTAAGACAACTTCAGCAGAATTCAGATATCTGCACAGATGTCCTTGGAAAAACAGATAACAGATAAGACTGTTAAACTGCTCATGAGCTGCACTAATTTGCAAAACTGGCACAAAACGTCATCAGCATATCTTGACATTCCGTATTCAAACCTCTGCTCATCTATTCTGGACATTGTATTTTTTATTTTTTTTTGTGACTGTTTGCTGGGGGAATTTGTATATTTGGGAAGTGTGTAATATGGTGTTTGTGAATATTTGGTGTGGATAGTTTAACACAGTTTGGAAAAGGGATATCCCTTCTCTTTGTCCTTTTTTGCATTAATCAAAATTTTATTACACCGTAACCTATAAGACATCTTGCAAAATTGAATCTCCCTCTTCACCTGTAACATGTCCGGTTTAAAATAGGACAGTTATTTTGTAGGAGATGAAATTATCTCCTCATGAAAACCAAGTGTCAAGGAACTCACACAAAACTGATACCATGCAACAAAACAATAAAACCAATCTGGAGAAGAAATCTCCAAAGAGAGTAAATGGTTCCACCCTGACCAAACATATCTCCCTGTTCATGTACAAGCCCATTCTCCCCTCTACTCAATCCCCTCTGTCTGCCTTAGTGTCTGCGAGAATGTGTGTCTATATCCAGCCAGGTGCGCTCCTGGGTCACGACAACCTAAAAAAAGATTTGAAGATTTGGATGGATATATAAGCAAAGTGACAAAACACTACTTGAGGGATTCTGTAGCCAGCCCCCAAAGAATCCCCCTGAATCAATATGATAACTAACGAAGAGCAGAGGTGGATAGTCCAGGGGTCAGAAAATAAAAGTCCTGCCATATGTTTATTCCACCCATGAACTCAGCAGCTGGTTTCACCAGAGGAGGAACCAAGTCATTCCTTTCAAGTCACAAGCAAGTCTCAAGTCAAATCCCAAGTCCTCAAAGAGTTAAAGTTAATAAGATAATTAAGTAACTAATTAAATGATGATTGTGCATTATGATGAACACCTGCTGTTACTGAGAATTACAGAGGATCAGATGTTGATATTTTATTGGTTAAAATGATGCCAGCATCATGGAGATCAGTCTTTGCTTTAGTTGGGCTCTTGACCCTTGATTCAAGTGAAGTAATGTTGAGCTTTATGTCATGTTGCTGTGTGAACATACAGTGGAATGACATGTTGTGCCTCACTGGTTCACGTTCCTACATGACTACAGACATACAACAATGAAGTAAAACATTATAAACCTATACACAACTAACCTACTGTCAGATTTGACTATTCATCTGCTATATATAAAAGTGATTACCTATACATAAACTTAAAAATACCAACTGTACAATTGTGCAAATGCCTCGCATATATTGAACAAAAAGAGATACATTCAAGCAGCTGGCTGGGGAACAGTGTAAAGTGATTTGTAGTGCATGAGCATGTAAACATACATATATTACATATATTAGTCTATTGTGGGATTTATGTACACACAGTAGTTTGTGAAGTGTCTAGTGCGAATAGAGGAGAGTGTGTTACTACAGGTGGTTTGTACAGGCCCACTCACCTGTGTGTAGCACACTTTGAATTGCACAAAACATTTTCATAGTTTTTTTTTCTTGTGATGTGGTAAGGTTGGGGGGGGGGGGGGGTCCATGTTTCCGGAGGTAGGGGATTTTTATGGTGATTTCAGTTCAGGGCTCTCACAGCCTGGGGGAAAAAGCTGTTGAGCAGTCTGGCGGAGCGGGCTATGATGCTCCAGTACTGTCTTCCTGATGGTAGGAGCTGGAAGAGACTGTGGGAAGGATGGGTGGGGTCCTTCACTATACTATTGGCTTTGCTGGAGCATCGTGTAAGGGAAATGTCCAGGATGGAGGGGAGAGGGGCACCGATGATTTTTGCAGCTGTGTTCACTGTCCGCTGGAGGGCCTTGCTGTCTGCTGCACTACAGTTCCCGTACCAGACAGTGATGCAGCTGGTCAGCAAATTCTCAATGGTTCCCCTGTAGAAGGTGGTGAGGATGGGTGGAGGGAGACTTGCTTTTTCAGCCGGCAGAGAAAGTGTGGGCGCTGTTGTTCCTTCTTGGAGATTGACATGGTGTTGGTGGTCCAGGTGAGGTCCTCTGTGATGTGCACCCCCAGGAATTTAGTGCTGCTGACTCTCTCCACAGTCGAGCTGTCGATGGTCAGTGGGGGGTGGTCAACAGAGTTTCTCCTGAAGTCCATCAAAACCTCCTTTGTCTTCCCCAGATTGAGGGACAGGTTGTTAGCACCACACCATTCAGCCAGCTGTGCCACTTCCTCTCTGTAGTGCGTTTCATCGTTGTTGCTGATGAGACCTACCACTGATGTGTCATCGGCAAACTTTATGTGGTTGGAGCTAAACTTGGCAGTGCACTCGTGGGTCAGCAGCATGAAGAGCAGCGGGCTGAGCACACAGCCCTGTGGGGCACCTGTGTTCTGTGTGGTAGTGTTCGAGGTGTTGTGGCCGAAACGGTCTGACTGAGGTCTTCCGGTTAGAAAGTCCAGGATCCAATAAGAGGGAATTGTTGAGGCCCAGCAGGTTTAATTTACTGATGAGCTGTTGTGGGATTATTGTATTGAATGCTGAGCTGAAGTCGATGAACAGCATTCTAACATATGAGTCTTTATTTTCTAGGTGGGTAAGAGCCAGGTGGAGGGTGGAGGAAATTGCATCATCCGTAGAGTGGTTTGGGCGGTATGCAAAGTGGAGCGGATCGAGTGTTTTGGGGAGGCTGTTTTTTATGTTGTGCATGACTAGCCTCTCAAAGCACTTAATTATGATTGGAGTAAGTGCTATGGGATGGTAGTTGTTTAGACAGGACACAGGTGATTTATTTGGTACAGAGATGTGGTCAGAGTACCTGAGCTGGGGGCGGGGTTCCACTTTGTATGCGTGTTTCACTGTTGTATAAACAAAGTCCAGTGTGTTGTTACCCCTTGTAGCAAAGTTCACATGTTGGTAGAACTTTGGCAAAACTGTCTTTAAGTTAGCGTGGTTGAAGTCACCGGCTATGATGAAAAAGCCGTCGAGGTTATTGGTTTGTTGTTCACTGATGGTGCTGTACAGTTCACAAAGCGTGCCCTTAGTGTTTGCACATAGGGGAATGTACACAGCGGCCGTAACAATGGCCGTGAACTCCTGCGGCAGATAGAACGGTCGACACTTCACAACTGTTGAAAACTCTGTTCTTCTAAAGTGTAGGAAGAGAAGACCAGGAGACTTCGGATTGGATCATCAGCAGAATTCTTTATTCTATGACATGTCATTGGTATCTGTGGTCATCGAAATCTCCTCTTAAGTAACTTTACAAGGTTATTTTATTAGGCAGAATTGGAGGAGGGACTTTTTGGAGGTGGAGACAAACATCAAACAAAGCAAGCACATGAGGGAGGCGTTAGATTTTGTTGCTAAACTTCCCGTGGTTATAATCTCATCAACATAATCAAATGCATAGACACTAATCCAATCAACCTAAACGAATCCACGTCTGGGCCAGAAAGCCATTTGCAGAACAAAGGTTGAATCTCTCAGTAGTCCGACTCATTGATCTTACCATTATCATAGAGACAAAGGCCCAGCTGTCTCAAGCTCAAATGGTCAGGAAACGATCTCAAACACCTGAAATGCCTGACACTTTCTTAGTCAGGAAGTGAACATTTAAATAAAATTTGTAATCTCACACAACCATAAACTCCACCAGTGATGAACAGTGTTTTGTCACTGCCACAGCATTGTTACACCATTCTTTGTTGATATACACACACAAGCCACCCCTGCGAGTCTTACCAGGCAGCAAAGAATCTCTGTCTGCTCGGCAGAAGGTTAGTACTTGCAGCTGAATAGCGGAGTCCAGGATGTTGTCGTTTAGCCATGTTTCAGTCAAAACAAACAGAAAATAATCCCTTGTCTCATGCTGTGTAGACTGACTGAGCTGAATTAAGTCCTGTTTTTCAGAAAGCGAACGTTTGAGAGAATGAGTGATGGAATCGCATGTCTAGTGGGGTTAGCCATTAGCCTAGCTCATATACCTCCACGCTTGCCACGCTTCTGTCCCCTCTCACACCGCTGGTGTCGCCGCATTGTGTGGGTAGCATCAGTAGGCGAGGCCGCGGTCTCGGGGCTCGGCTTCAGCAGCAGACAGAGGCCTTGTAGCTTCTCAGGAGTCACCGGTGAAAGCTGATGTTTGTACACACTGCCGATTTCCAGGAGGCTCTGGCGATCATAGATGTGTTTCCGGGTGTTTGTCTGATGATTTTGCGAAAAAGTCAGACAGTTTGAAAATGAGGAGACGAGACTTACAGACATAAAAACACAGTTTTTGGGACCCGGAGTAGCCGAACGCGCCGCCATCTTGGAACAGTAACACTTTCTGTGTTAGATCTCTCTCTGTAGCAATGCATGTGCTGTTATAAAGCAGAGAGATCAGTGGTGTGCAGTGAGAAGCTATGCTTTTATAGTGGGCCAGATTGCATCCAAAATAATAATTTTATTTTCATTTAATTGTTTAAGGTTAAGCTACAGCATACAAGAAAAATCTCTCTGCTTTACAACACCACATGCATTGCTACAGAGAGAGATCTAACAGAAGAGTCAAGGGTCAAGCGCCCAGCTAAAGCAAACACTACAATGTTTGCATGCAAAAAAAGCAGAAGTAACTGCAGCTTTTTTGACACTTTGTACTCTTGAGTGCGTCAGTTTTGTGAAGGACTGCTTATCAGCATTTATTTAGCAGAAGTGTGTTAAAACCGCAGCACATTTTCAGTTAAAGTGTCTCTACAGTTTCTCAAGTGTGTTTTTCCCTTTTTCTTCTGACATAAATTGATCACTTGTTTCTATGTTTGCACAAAATATATATATGTTTGGTTCATATAAAAACGGAAATCCTCAGAAAAAGATGTTTCCGGAGGTAGGGGATTTGTATGGTGATTTCAGTTCAGGGCTCTCACAGCCTGGGGGAAAAAGCTGTTGAGCAGTCTGGCGGAGCGGGCTATGATGCTCCAGTACTGTCTTCCTGATGGTAGGAGCTGGAAGAGACTGTGGGAAGGATGGGTGGGGTCCTTCACTATACTATTGGCTTTGCTGGAGCATCGTGTAAGGGAAATGTCCAGGATGGAGGGGAGAGGGGCACCGATGATTTTTGCAGCTGTGTTCACTGTCCGCTGGAGGGCCTTGCTGTCTGCTGTACTACAGTTCCCGTACCAGACAGTGATGCAGCTGGTCAGCAAATTCTCAATGGTTCCCCTGTAGAAGGTGGTGAGGATGGGTGGAGGGAGACTTGCTTTTTCAGCCGGCAGAGAAAGTGTGGGCGCTGTTGTTCCTTCTTGGAGATTGACATGGTGTTGGTGGTCCAGGTGAGGTCCTCTGTGATGTGCACCCCCAGGAATTTAGTGCTGCTGACTCTCTCCACAGTCGAGCTGTCGATGGTCAGTGGGGGGTGGTCAACAGAGTTTCTCCTGAAGTCCATCACAACCTCCTTTGTCTTCCCCACATTGAGGGACAGGTTGTTTGCACCACACCATTCAGCCAGCTGTGCCACTTCCTCTCTGTAGTGCATTTCATCGTTGTTGCTGATGAGACCTACCACTGATGTGTCATCGGCGAACTTGATGATGTGGTTGGAGCTGAACTTGGCAGTGCACTCGTGGGTCAGCAGCATGAAGAGCAGCGGGCTGAGCACACAGCCCTGTGGGGCCCCTGTGTTCTGTGTGGTAGTGTTCGAGGTGTTGTGGCCGAAACGGTCTGACTGAGGTCTTCCGGTTAGAAAGTCCAGGATCCAATAAGAGGGAATTGTTGAGGCCCAGCAGGTTTAATTTACTGATGAGCTGTTGTGGGATTATTGTATTGAATGCTGAGCTGAAGTCGATGAACAGCATTCTAACATATGAGTCTTTATTTTCTAGGTGGGTAAGAGCCAGGTGGAGGGTGGAGGAAATTGCATCATCCGTAGAGTGGTTTGGGCGGTATGCAAAGTGGAGCGGATCGAGTGTTTTGGGGAGGCTGGTTTTTATGTTGTGCATGACTAGCCTCTCAAAGCACTTAATTATGATTGGAGTAAGTGCTATGGGATGGTAGTTGTTTAGACAGGACACAGGTGATTTATTTGGTACAGAGATGTGGTCAGAGTACCTGAGCTGGGGGCGGGGTTCCACTTTGTATGCGTTTCACTGTTGTATAAACAAAGTCCAGTGTGTTGTTACCCCTTGTTGCAAAGTTCACATGTTGGTAGAACTTTGGCAAAACTGTCTTTAAGTTAGCGTGGTTGAAGTCACCGGCTATGATGAAAAAGCCGTCGAGGTTATTGGTTTGTTGTTCACTGATGGTGCTGTACAGTTCACAAAGCGTGCCCTTAGTGTTTGCACATAGGGGAATGTACACAGCGGCCGTAACAATGGCGTGAACTCCTGCGGCAGATAGAACGGTCGACACTTCACAACTGTTGAAAACTCTGTTCTTCTAAAGTGTAGAAAACTCAGAAGAGAAGACCAGGAGACTTCGGATTGGATCGTCAGCAGAATTCTTTATTCTATGACATGTCATTGGTATCTCTGGTCATCGAAATCTCCTCTTAAGTAACTTTACAAGGTTATTTTATAGGCAGAATTGGAGGAGGGACTTTTTGGAGGTGGAGACAAACATCAACCAAAGCAAGCACATGAGGGAGGCGTTAGATTTTGTTGCTAAACTTCCCGTGGTTATAATCTCATCAACATAATCAAATGCATAGACACTAATCCAATCAACCTAAACGAATCCACGTCTGGGCCAAAAAGCCATTTGCAGAACAAAGGTTGAATCTCTCAGTAGTCCGACTCATTGATCTTACCATTATCATAGAGACAAAGGCCCAGCTGTCTCAAGCTCAAATGGTCAGGAAACGATCTCAAACACCTGAAATATCTGACACTTTCTTAGTCAGGAAGTGAACATTTAAATAAAATTTGTAATCTCACACAACCATAAACTCCACCAGTGATGAACAGTGTTTTGTCACTGCCACAGCATTGTTACACCATTCTTTGTTGATATACACACACAAGCCACCCCTGCGAGTCTTACCAGGCAGCAAAGAATCTCTGTCTGCTCGGCAGAAGGTTAGTACTTGCAGCTGAATAGCGGAGTCCAGGATGTTGTCGTTTAGCCATGTTTCAGTCAAAACAAACAGAAAATAATCCCTTGTCTCATGCTGTGTAGACTGACTGAGCTGAATTAAGTCCTGTTTTTCAGAGAGCGAACGTTTGAGAGAATGAGTGATGGAATCGCATGTCTAGTGGGGTTAGCCATTAGCCTAGCTCATATACCTCCACGCTTGCCACGCTTCTGTCCCCTCTCACACCGCTGGTGTCGCCGCATTGTGCGGGTAGCATCAGTAGGCGAGGCCGCGGTCTCGGGGCTCGGCTTCAGCAGCAGACAGAGGCCTTGTAGCTTCTCAGGAGTCACCGGTGAAAGCTGATGTTTGTACACACTGCCGATTTCCAGGAGGCTCTGGCGATCATAGATGTGTTTCCGGGTGTTTGTCTGATGATTTTGCGAAAAAGTCAGACAGTTTGAAAATGAGGAGACGAGACTAACAGACATAAAAACACAGTTTTTGGGACCTGGAGTAGCCGAACGCGCCGCCATCTTGGAACAGTAACACTTCCTGTGTTAGATCTCTCTCTGTAGCAATGCATGTGCTGTTATAAAGCAGAGAGATCAGTGGTGTGCAGTGAGAAGCTATGCTTTTATAGTGGGCCAGATTGCATCCAAAATAATAATTTTATTTTCATTTAATTGTTTAAGGTTAAGCTACAGCATACAAGAAAAATCTCTCTGCTTTACAACACCACATGCATTGCTACAGAGAGAGATCTAACAGAAGAGTCAAGGGTCAAGCGCCCAGCTAAAGCAAACACTACAATGTTTGCATGCAAAAAAAGCAGAAGTAACTGCAGCTTTTTTGACACTTTGTACTCTTGAGTGCGTCAGTTTTGTGAAGGACTGCTTATCAGCATTTATTTAGCAGAAGTGTGTTAAAACCGCAGCACATTTTCAGTTAAAGTGTCTCTACAGTTTCTCAAGTGTGTTTTTCCCTTTTTCTTCTGACATAAATTGATCACTTGTTTCTATGTTTGCACAAAAATATATATGTTTAGTTCATATAAAAACGGAAATCCTCAGAAAAAGAATTCAGATTGAAGTCATCTTTTGATGACTTCACCACAGTCCTGAATCTGATTTAACAGCTAAACACAATGGATATTTGATCAGACCAAACATACTAGCCAGCAAACTTATGTGGGGCCCAGATGGGTGGTATCTGGGCTCTCTATCTGGGGCCCAGTCAGTTTTGTCCCCAGTTTCTATTAGGGCCCCACATGGGTCAGCCCAGATGAAACAATAAAATGAACACTGCTCAGTAGGCATACTACAGAGTGCTAAAATAAGACAGAGACAGCACTGCAGTTCATTAGATAATTCAGTGATTAATCTAGTACTGATTGAGCATTAGTGAAGAACACCTGCTTAAGAAAAAAGAGACGAGTAGAAACACAACAGCTACTATTGAGCATCCAGCCACAGCCTGCAAAAAAACTGCAAATAAAAGACATTAAATCTCTGAAGACCTCAGCAGAAGGGGATTGAATAACTCCACAAAGAGCATTACCAGCTTCACTTTTTATTACACTGTAAAACAAATGTGCTATTAAATAACAGTCATGTACTGCCAGCAGAGTTTCCAGTAATGTACTCTTAATTTACAGCCCTCTACCGTTAATTTACATCTCTTCATTTTTACAGCATGTTACTGTTATACTACCATGGAAATGAACTCTGCTACAATTGCTTCAAACAGTTCGAGTTTAAAATATTAGTATTCATATGGCGTTAGTAATGTGAACTTATATAATTTGAGTCCACTGAGAATAAATATTTCTTAGTATAAAACTGCAAACACTTTGAATAACTAATAACATGTATTTAACTCAAATCGGTTCAGTTCATCACTCAAATTCAGAATAGCTAATCTTATTTTTTCTCAGAGTTAGTAATGTGAAAACTTAATTTGTTGATAACAACAAGCCAATTCCAAACAGTAATTAGCTCTATAAGAGAGACCGCCTCATAATGCTAAAATCTGTCTGACCATCAATTAACATATAATATCAGCTGACTACTTTCAAGTCTATTTTTTATTTTTTTTTGCAAACAACAATGGGATTTCCAAATACATTTGTTGCAAAGAAAACAAACATGAAGAGAAGCATGAGAATCAAGAGCTCTATTAAAGCAAACGTTATTAACCATCAGTGGCGGCTGGTCAATATGGGGCGCTGGGGCGCCGCTCCCCCTTCAAGTTAGCCCCCTTTAACATGTTAAAAATAAGTAAAAAATATATCGCAAATATTAACTAAATAAAATCATTTAGTCGTCGTATTCTACTGTTAGTTATATTATAATTTATTGAAAATCAAAAAATCTAAACTATATTTCTTTCATATTTATGTGCGGGGCGCCGGACTAATGAGTGTATATGTAGGTACACAAACTTTTCAAAAGCATGTGATTTGAGGCTAAGCTCTAATTGGCTTGTTTCAACTTGTCCTTGGGGCGCAGGCTCTGCGACTCTCATTCCACTCAGGAGCAGCTTGTCAGTTGACAGACAGGTAGTAATTAATGTGGAAGCAAGCACAATATCTCCAGATGAACGAAAATTTGGTTTTATCTTTACAAAAATACCCGTTCACAAGGCGTTCGGATGAAGAAGAAAAAAAGGATCAAGGAGCTTGGACCAGATCGCCCGTACTTGCAAATTAATCAGCAGTCAAGTGATCGCGGTATTACTAAGGATTTAATTTTTCAGTTTGTTTGCACCCCCCAAAAAATGTTTAGCACCAGCCGCCACTGTTAACCATAATGATGACTTTAAATCAAACTCTTACTATTAATAAAACGTCAACATCTGAACCTGTGTATTTCTCAATAAGAGCTTCTCTAGATGTCTGACAGAAGTAATGTTAGTCTGGTTAGTAATAAGTGAAGCTGGTGATGCTGTTTGTGGAGTTGTTTTATCCTCCTCTGCTGAGATCTTCAGAGATTTAATGTGTTTTAAGGCCAAAGTATACTTCACTTTGTACACGTATGCGAGGGACAGCGTAAGTGCGTGATGCGAATTTCGTCATCAGAATAGTACGCACGTACTGTACGCGCACCCCCGGATTTTTTCAGGTCGCGCATGCACATTCAACTCTCTTGCAATGATTAGTTTATCCACAAGGTGGAAATGCTGCCGGGGTGGTATCGATTCACAATGTAGCCGAAGAAAAACTGCATAAACATATGGCTTCACACACCTCCGGAATAAGCTTAGACACTGTCCGGCTTCCCAAACGGTAGCTTGCAGCAATACTTGGTCATGGCTAGCCTTTCCGCTGTGCTTACCACACTTCTATGAGTTTTCTTCCATGTCCTTCGTCACACTGTAATCTTCATAACTGCTCCCTACGGCCCCCGCTAGGCCAGGAGAGGTATTGCAATTTGGCACAAAGCGTATGCGTCGAACGTCTGTGTACGCATACGAGTGTGCGCATACGCTAACATACGCATAAAAAAAGAAGTATACTTAGGCCTTTATTTGCAGTTGCTTTGCAGGCTGTGGCTGGAAGTCAATAGCAGTTGTTGTGTTTCTGCTCGTCTCTTTTTTCTTAAGCAGGTGTTCATCACTAAAATACTCAATCAGTACTAGATTAAACACTTAATTAATGAACTGCAGTGCTGCTTGTTTTATTTTAGCACTCTGTAGTATGCATACTGAGCAGTGATCGTTTCATTGTTTCATCTGGACTGACCCATGTAGGACCCTCTAACTGAGGACAAAACTGGCTGGGCCCCAGTTAGAGAGCCCAGGTGCCAACCATCTTCGCCCCACATAAGTCTGCTGACTGGGATCTTTCAATCAATGCATGATAGAAAACTCATGGGGCTCAAGTATGCAAAAACATAGTAAAATGGTCTAGATTGTAGATAAGAGTGGAATATAAACTGAAGAACACAGAAAGTCACAAATTTTTTATTGTGACCATGTGACATTTATTGTGACAGTTTTTTTTTTCATTCCAGTGGTCAAGATTTCCCTAGGACTGATTTTCAACAGAAACATCCACAACCATGATACAATTAATGTTTGTCACCTTTTAATATATATTTTTAATGTTTGAATGTATATCTTATTTTTCAGGTAGCCTAATATTTGTTCAAAACGTAAGAAGTTTTATTTTGTATTTATATTTGTATTTGTATTTATATATTTGAACGTGAGCAAAACTAAGGAGCTGATCGTGGACTTCAGGAAGAGACAGCAGCGGCCCTACACTCCTCTTATGATCAGTGGGACCCCTGTGGAGAGGGTGAGCAGCTTCAAGTACCTCGGTGTAAACATCTCCGAGGACCTGACTTGGACTACACACATTCAAACTCAGGTTAAGAAAGCCAGGCAAAGACTGTACCATCTGCGACAGCTGAGAAAATTCAGGGTCTCACCAGCTATCCTGAAAACTTTCTATTCAGGGGCTATAGAAAGTGTACTGACTCAGTGCATCTCAGTGTGGTATAATAATGCCACAAATCAGGACTGCAAAGCTCTACAGAGAGTCGTGCGCTTAGCTGAGCGCATCTCAGGGTCTGCTCTTCCCTCTCTTCAGGGCATCTACCTCAAACGCTGCAGAAGCAGAGCTGCTAAAATCATCAAAGACTCAAATCACCCCGGTAACCATCTTTTCCGTTTGCTGCCATCTGGCAAGCGCTTCAGGAGCATGATGGCAAAGACTGAAAGACCATCAGGCTCCTAAACACAAACCCAGTCTCATAAACACTTACATGATTGTTACTGAAAAACATCCATACTCTCATCATCCGTATTGCTGCTTTGTGTACATACCCTGAACAATCCGTCTGCACATCCCTCTTATTCATATTACTATTTATTAAGTCCCAGTACACTGTTTTTTGCACATCTTATTGTTTTGCACTTTTTATTTCATTGCACATTTTACTCTTATTTCTCTTTTTTTACCATATATATGCTCTTGTGTTGTTACTTTTATATAATTTTTATTTTTATTCTTTTGCACTGTCCACTGAGCGGACCTGATTCGATTACATTTCACTTCTAATTATACCCTGTATAATTTATTATGTGACAAATAAAGAAACCTTGAACCTTATTTAAATTTTTTGCATGTATATTATATTTGTATTTATAATTGGTATTGCAGTAAATGCCTAGTGGTGTCTGTAGTATTTTCTGAATAAAAGTGTGTGCTAAATTAACAATTTTAAGTAAAACAGAATCAAAATACACAGATGTAGAAAAAACTAAAACAAATATATATATATATTAGGGGTGGGCATAGATAATTTTTTTTAATCTAGATTAATCTAGATTAATTTTGGAATTAATCTAGATTAATCTAGATTAAAATGGCTCATTTGAATTCTGCCGAAGGCATTCAGAATATGTGTGCTACCCAAATAATGACTAAAAGTAAGTCTTTGAGAACGGGTTTCTCAAGCCAGGTGGCGCATTAGACCAGGGCTCATCTCCTGTTTCCAAAATGCATCACAAACTGCTTGAGAAAGCTGTTCTACTATGATAATTGGTGATGAAAATAAACTATGTTCAATAAGATGTACTTGTGTTTACTAACTGTTTATTCAGTTAAACATGAATTTTGAACTGTAGGCCTACATAAGAGGTCGTGATGAACTGTTTACAGTTTCCATTGGGAAGCTTCTTAAAAATACATTTTCCCTGAAGCAAACCCGGCGGCTTCATAGCTGCATCCATGTTAGCACGTCACGTCTGATGTGGTAATTTCACAGTAACGTTAGGCATACACACAGGTTCGAAGCAGAGGTGACACGGAGTGAATTCTCAAGTTCACATGAGACCTAAAGCGCATCCTGTTTGCTTAAAAGCGCAACGTTTCGTTGTTATTCTGAGTGCACACAAATAAACATAGAGTCTTTACAGATTCGAAAGATGTATTAGGCTACTTTTATCTTATGACCAAGAATGACGGAGATGTAAGAGCAAGTGAGCGCACCGGAGCCTGTCCTGCGCAAACGCGCTTCCACACAAACACTTCAATAGCGCACATTTCTCTAGGTTAACATCATATTGAGCGGCCATGTAAAGTTGCTACTACATACATCTTTCAGATGAAAAGCCATATTTGAGGTTGATGAATGATAGGTGAGTGTTTGGATGTCCTGCCCGATTGTATTACCACATAGACCAGCCGTTAACAATCTGTCCATCACGGACTGCGAGCCTCTAGTTCGAAGACTCGTTCTCGCCCCCTACAGTGCAATTCGGCTAGGTATACATCCGCGCTAAAATATCAGGGTGAAAGTCATCATAGCTTGCGTAGTATAGACCCAGCTCCCAACCCAACTTTGAGAATAGATTAACGGCGATATTTTTTTTATCGCCGATAAGAGTCTCACGTTAACGCAGCACGTTAACGCCGATAACGGCCCACCACTAATATATATATATATATATATAATGTAATGAAATGCAGGGGAAACCAATGGAAAGCATTGCTTCTGATGATCACAAGGACATTTGATCAGTCATGCAGCAAACTTAAAGCAGGATTAATTTATTCTTGAAGGCTTCAATGATTGCTTATATTCCTCTATTGTAAGTCAGTTTGGATAAAGGCCTTTGCTGAATGCAACAGTGTAGAAGTAAACAAACTCTAATCAACAATGAGTAATACAAACCCAGGACTGAACGATTGCAAACCTAATTTTATTTTGTCCCAGATCACAATAATGAGACTGAAGAATACACGCACGCAAGCACGCACGCACGCACGCACACACACACATACTCTCTGTCATGCACATGTAAACAACATCGTAAACAAGATGCCTGACAGAATAGTCCACAGGACAATAATTTTAATCAACAAATAGAAGATACACAACACAATCACATCCCATAACGTAACAAACACAGACAACTAACAGAACAGAGAATATACTGTAAATACACAGGATTAAAAAATTACTAAATTATATGCAGGTGAATAACTAAGGAAACAAACTAAGACAAGATAAATACTAAAGTGAACGGGTAAAACATGAAACCAAGGAACAAACACAACAAAACAAGACACGATCCTGACACACACACACACACACACAAGCAACATACATAAGTCCTGGATAGAAATTAATATCATTTTATTATTAAATATTTCAGCAATATTCATAAACCCAACAATATATGTTTTTTTATTATGTCAACAGGATTGTGTTATGGTCAGGTTTAATCATCACCATAATAATAATAATAATAATGGTCAAATGTTATATTAGGTGGCCTTAACTACTGTGTACTTGCATCAAAAAATAAGTAAAATGTACTTATTGTTGTCATATTGTATTACAAACACTTTTGCTTCTATAGATGGGATATGGGTAAGGAAGGGACATGTTTGATGGTATGGGTATGTTTAAGGGTGGGTTAAGGTGTAATGATGGATGGATCAACAATGTAATTATAGAAATGTATTACAGATGTAATTACATTTAAGTATTTTTACAATTATTAGTACTATGTAAAAAAAAAATTATGTACACAGTAAGTGCATTGTACCAAATTATACATTTAATGTAAGTACACAGTAGTTAAGGCCACCTAATATAACGTGGGACCATAATAATAATAATACAAATCTGGCAGCCCTTAAACAGAATCAGAGTTTGATCATTAGTTTGATCAGCGTCTCATGGCGACTCCTGCATACACCACCTCATCCTCCTTTTGAACTCTCTGAAAGAAACACAAACACACATTCACATCACACATGTGTTTATCAAAAGCATTACTGGCCATGACATGGATATGATAGATCATCACACACAAACATAAGCACAAATATCACAAACCTAAATCTGACTTACTGCTGAAATAATACAGAGACAAAAAATACTGTAAATGATCTTACCGGTTTCTGTGCTTTTCTTTTGTAGAATGTTGGATCAGCATAAGTTATTTCCTCTGAACGAGTCTGGACTGTTTTGACAATAATGATGTTAAAACAACAAAATCAATTAAATGTTGAGGATTATTGAGGTGTTTTCACTGGAATAGTTTTTCCACATTATTGTGATGTTAATAAAATTGTTTTAGTAGTATTAGCAGTAGATAGCACTTGCCTTCTTTGTCTGTTTTCCTGTGTTTCCTGTAGATGCAGAAGATCCCAAATGCTACAATCAACAGAGATCCAGCAGCAGCAGCAGCAGAGATCAGATAGACTGAGTTATCTGAATGATCTGAAAGAGACAGTCATTAGTGTGTGTGAATGTGTATATAAACTAGGGGTGGGCATAGATTAATTTTTTTAATCTAGATTAATTTTGGAATTAATCTAGATTAATCTAAAGAAACACAGATTAATCTAGATTAAAATGGCTCATTTGAATTCTGCCGAAGGCATTCAGAATATGTGTGCTACCCAAATAATGACTAAAAGTAAGTCTTTGAGAACGGGTTTCTCAAGCCAGGTGGCGCATTAGACCAGGGGCTCATCTCCTGTTTCCAAAATGCATCACAAACTGCTTGAGAAAGCTGTTCTACTATGATAATTGGTGATGAAAATAAACTATGTTCAATAAGATGTACTTGTGTTTACTAACTGTTTATTCAGTTAAACATGAATTTTGAACTGTAGGCCTACATAAGAGGTCGTGATGAACTGTTTACAGTTTCCATTGGGAAGCTTCTTAAAAATACATTTTCCCTGAAGCAAACCCGGCGGCTTCATAGCTGCATCCATGTTAGCACATCACGTTTGATGTGGTAATTTCACAGTAACGTTAGTGAGTTAGACAAAGCACAGACGAACCTGTGGAACACACAGGTTCGAAGCAGAGGGTGACACGGGAGTGAATTCTCAAGTTCACATGAGACCTAAAGCGCATCCTGTTTGCTTAAAAGCGCAACGTTTCGTTGTTATTCTGAGTGCACACAAATAAACGTAGAGTCTTTACAGATTCGAAAGATGTATTAGGCTACTTTTATCTGTATGACCAAGAATGACAGAGATTTTAAGAGCAAGTGAGCGCACCGGAGCCTGTCCTGCAGCAAACGCGCTTCCACACAAACACTTCAATAGCACACATTTCTCTAGGTTAACATCATATTGAGCGGCCATGTAAAGTTGCTACTACATACATCTTTCAGATGAAAAGCCATATTTGAGGTTGATGACTGATAGGTGAGCGTTTGGATGTCCTGCCCGATTGTATTACCACATAGACCAGCCGTTAACAATCTGTCCATCACGGACTGCGAGCCTCTAGTTCGAAGACTCGTTCTCGCCCCCTACAGTGCAATTCGGCTAGGTATACATCCGCGCTAAAATATCAGGGTGAAAGTCATCATAGCTTGCGTAGTATAGACCCAGCTCCCAACCCAACTTTGAGAATAGATTAACGGCGATATTTTTTTTATCGCCCGATAAGAGTCTCGCGTTAACGCAGCACGTTAACGCCGATAACGGCCCACCACTAATATAAACACAAAATATTATGATAGACATACCTGAACATGGTTGACAGAGTTCAGTGCTGTTGAGAAGATTAGTCTGGTTGCTGATGGGGTTGTTGATCACACAGCTGTAGGTGTTGTTATCCTGATATTCCACCTCCAGACGTAGAGAGAGACTAATGCTGAGATTAGACACACTGATGCTGGATAATAAACTGTGTCCTCTGTACCAGGAGACACTCACATCACTCACATTCACCGCTGAACACAACAATGAACAATTCTGCTCTGAGGATGATGATGATGATGATGAACATTGTGAAGAGTCTCTGCTGATGGCATGAATGGGCAGACGAGCTAAGAATAGATATTAGAGAACAAATATCTAGTTGAGTCCTTCACATGCAATCTGCTGGCAATCACATCAATTAGTAAACGCCCCAAGCTGACTGGCTCTGGTGATTCAGCAGATAAATAACAATTTGATGCATATTGTATATAGCCTACTGTGTAGCATGTATTTGTCTCAAATATCAGAATTATCAGTTAGACCCTTCAGATGGTGAATAATTTCATTTGGTTTGGGACTTTTGGACTGGCCTGTCTGTGCAGCACTTAATAATAAAATTAAATAAAATAAAAAAGAGGCTTCTCTTTCTCATCTAGCTTGCGGCATGATATAGTTTTCGTTGTAGTCACACACAAAATCTCCGGTGTCAAATTCACACTGCTTGGTGTCTATATGGGTACACACTACAGAGTGTTAAAAGTAAAACTTAAGCAGTGTCAAAGTTAATGAGATAATTAGGTGATTAATTGAGTAATGATTGACAATTATTGAAAACACCTGATGTTAACAAACAGAATCACCAAAGAAGAAAATCACAAGTTTTTAAGTCACCATTATAGCGGTCAGTTTTTCCTTTAGTTGTGCTCTTGACCCTTGACGTTTGTGTGTTGTTATTAAATTACAACAGCCAGGCTTTTACAAAGAGCCAAAGTCATCAGAATGAATGTGTTGATGTTTCTGTTATAACAATTTTTTGGCCTGAATCAATGAGTCAAACATTTAGAGTCTAATATTTGAGATAAATGTCCTTTATTGATTCCAATAGTCTCCTGATTCCACAGATACATTTTTTTCTATAAATCTTAATCTATAGGCTATTATGATGCAAAAAGAAAAATCCAAAAGGTCCTACTTTTAGGTACACACAGACAAGAAGATTCAGCATATGAATCTCGACAAAGGTGAAAAACAGCAGATTCAGATAAATTCAGATAAAGAGATGAAATTAGATCAACTCTGAGAAGCTTCTAAAAAGTCACATATAGAGTAGCACCAGAGTGCATCCTTGGACGATGGGGCGGGGCAACGTTTACGCATAAGCATTCTTTTATATATGTTTTTATGAATGATTTACACTGTTTTGCTGTACTACAGAAATATTAAGTGCTAACATCAGCGATTTTAGTTAGAATCAATTAGCAAATGTGTTTTTATCAAACACTTGGCAGCATCTCCGAGTACTTCGGGCAGAACAGAGCTGTGTAATATGTGTGGCTCATGAATTAAGTCTGAGGAACAAATTCTTAATTCCTGGTCATGATATAGTCCTACCTATGCTATAAATAGCCTCACCTATGAGAAATATTAATTATGTTTCTGTGTGATGAACGTAAACAGTGGTCCTCAATCTCAACAGATGGGTTGCACGTTAAATGAATTCAGATATTATTGCACTTTTCACTGTACACGAAGCAGACTGAGCAGTTTTAGCTGGGCGATGTTGATAAAAATGATCCACTGTTTGAGATTTAGCTGTTTTGTATAACATATATTTATATGTAGCCTAAATTCTTTATTATAGCATCGTGGATAAGCAAAAACTTAGGATATGATGATAATTCACTGTAGTTCAATAAGACATAGACAAACCTACAAATGGTTTTATTTTAAAGAACAACTTTTTTTTGCATATAGGCATATTTTAAATGTTTTTGTTTACTAAAACAACTGTTATTAAATCTGACCTACAGCAAATATTTTTATTAAAGTGCTTTAGTGCGTATTTAAGCAATACACGTTCATATATTTTCTCTGCTAAATGTTTATTTATATTTTTATATATAGTCTATATGCACAAATTAAATGACTGGTTTTGTGGCTCAATCCTTTAAAAATTTAAGGAATCACTGTATTATATTAGGCATAGTAATTTTAGATTTGTAGTAGTTATTATGGTCTTTAATAAATAATATGAATCACAGAGAAGGTCTCTTTTACTCATTAAAAGTGCTCACGTAGCTATTGCACAGATTTACAGCTCCGAGTGATTTAATATTCGATAGTTATACAGGTCTATATGGCTATGATCGAGTGTTAATAACTGAATCTAAATTCATCCCATACACAGATTATAACACGCACACACAATGAGGTGTGAATACATAAATAATTGGATTTTTAATATTTGATGTCAGGGACACTTATTTACTATAAGATAGGAGCCTTTAAAAACTGTAAGAGAATAAATATAGACTCAAATATTTGATTAAGATACAAACAAGGAAACATTGAGCTTGCCATGAAAACATTTTATTAGCACTTTATAACCTACAAGTTTGTGACGCATTGAGCAACGTAGGCTATAACTAATCTCTTTAAACAACAAAAAAACAGCTGCTTATGTTCGTGTTCGTTCATCTCTAAAATACAGTAAATTATTATAATTTGCGTATAAATCCCAGTTTAGTGCTGATCCGCGGCCTGCCGGTCCTCAAGGAAATATGAATGAAGCACTATTCAGCTTGAAGAACCCGTGTTATAATTCAATGTAATTGGGGGTGGGCGGAGCGACACGTGTTGTCCCACCCCATTGTGTCACCCTGCCCCAAACGTCCAGCTTGCACTGTGGAATACTTGGATAAACATCAACAATAAAAGATAATGGTAAGAATAAATGGTATTCAGGTCAATACAGGACATTTATGTCAAAGTATAATCATAATCATTTCATGACTTTAGCTTATTGCTTGTCTGGCTCCTATAACTTAGTTTCAACAGACAAATTAAACATAATAATAAAAAGTCAAGGGTCAAGAGCCCAACTAAAGTAAACACTGACCACTATAATGGTGACTTATAGTGACATAAACACTGCTTCAGTGTTACTTTTTAACACTGTAGTGTGGACCCTTATAGATTGTGTTAATTTGTGTTAATCTCTGTTCATTTTACACAGGAGATTTTGCTGTGTAGGTTAAGGCACACTTTTGGGTCCATTTGCCAAAAGTGACTGTAAATGAAGAAACAACACACATCAAACAGGTAAAGTAAAGCTCTTCTCACCATAGACAATAAGTCTGAATTTGTAGAGTGGGGTGTTGTTGTTCCTGCTGTATACTTCATAAAGTCCAGTGTGTTCAGTTCTGGTGTTTATGATGCTCAAAGATCCAGTCTGATTCAGCTTCAGTCTGCCTCTGAATCTCCCATCAGCACTATCATTATAATATTTCCTTTCATTGTCCTGTATGTTGATTTGAGCTATGAGAAACTGTGCAAACTTCCACTTTAGATCACCTCTCTGTATCTGAGTGAGATCAGGGTTTAGAGTGACAGAATCTCCCTCCATCACTGACACTGACTTCTCTTCATCAACAGCAAACACACCTGATCAACAAACACAAACAGTTACACAGCAGAAGACTTGGAATTGTAGTTGTTTTGAAACAATCTATCAGCTTTTCTCTCTGCACTGATTTCAATGTAGGCCTTCATAGTTCAGGAATTAGCAATAAATTAAACCTTGTACAGGATGAGAAAAATTGCATTTTCAGAACAGCAGAATGAACAGATATGAATCTATTAAGCTGATAAAAGTTGAACATTGCATAAGCAAATGGATGAAGGCAAAAATAAAGAATAGAGTGATGTATGGGAACAAATGAAACTATTCATAGAACTGAAACTTAAAAATAAATAATGAAACTTACCAGACATGCTCCACAAGCAGAAGAAAATATGCAGATCAAATATTATCTTCAGCATTTCACTGAATAGTTTCAAATAAAAACAGTCCTTAATTGTCCTCAAAAAATAAAAAAGTCTACATGTAAAACTAACCAAACATAAATACAGTGAATGTTTCTTAAACTGGCTGAAGAGAAAAGAGAGGGTTGTGGGTCTGTTAGCGATTTAGTGAAGCTCCACAGTCAGTGTGAATAAACTCCTCTAGTAGGCGTCTCACTTAAGAGATCATATATGCCTTCTTAAACAGGACTGTTTGATCCACAAAAGAAGAAGAGAAAGCAAACTCTTTTCTGAAGACATGATTTAAATATTCACTTCACTGTAAAAAAAATTGTGCTGTAAATTATAGGTAAAATACTGGGAGCTGTGGTTGGCAGCATTGTACACTGTAAAAGATGCTGTAAAATGTACAGAAACTTACTGGCAATGTTGGTTTTCAGTAAGATTGTCAATTTACAAAAGTTCTGTAAATCAATAATTACAAAAATAATTGTAACAATACAGCAAACTCTTACATGCTGTAAAATCATTGTGACGGTGTGTAAGCATTTGGTTAACTTATTTTATTTGAGTCCACTAAGAAGGAACATTTCTTGTTACATCATTATAATATTTGTTTTTCATGGCAAAAACACTTGAACGAGTTGTGTTCAACAAAGTCACTGCCTTTCTCACACAGAACAACCTCCTGGACAGTAACCAATCTGGCTTCAGAAGTGGACATTCCACCGAAACTGCCTTGCTCTCAGTTGTTGAAGACCTAAGACTTGCAAGAATGGCTTCCAAGTCTTCATTACTTATATTGCTGGATCTGTCTGCTGCTTTTGATACGGTCAACCACCAGATCCTCCTGTCAACCCCGATGAGAAAGGGCATCTCAGGAACCGCACTCCAGTGGTTTGACTCGTACCTCTCAGATAGTTCCTTCAAAGTATCTTGGAGAGGTGAGGTATCCGAGTGGCAACATCTAGCTACAGGGGTGCCTCAGGGCTCGGTGCTTGGACCACTTCTCTTTTCTGTCTACATGGCTTCACTAGGTTCTGTCATTCAGAAACATGGCTTTTCATATCGCTGCTATGCTGATGACACGCAACTCTACCTCTCATTCCATCCTGATTCCATCTGACGATAGCTGCTCGCATCCCAGCATGTCTAGCAGACATTTCTTGCTGGATGAAGGACCATCACCTTCAACTCAACCTAGCTAAGAAAGAACTGCTTGTTGTTTCAGCAAACCCATCGTTTCATCACAATTTCACCTTCCAATTAGGCTCATTAACCATAACTCCTTCAAAAACAGCCAGAAACCTTGGAGTTGTGATTGATGATAAGCTGAATTTCACAGACCACATTACTAAAACTGCCAGGTCCTGTAGATTTGCATTATATAATATTAAGAAGATCAGGCCCTTTCTCTCGGAACATGCAACACAACTCCTTGTTCAGACTCTAGTTTTGTCCAGACTTGTCTATTGCAATGCTCTCTTGGCAGGTCTTCCAGCCAGTTCCATCAAACCTCTACAATTAATCCAAAACGCTGCTGCAAGATTAATCTTTAATGAGACAAAAATAATTCATGTCACACCTCTGTTCATCAATTTGCACTGGCTACCAATAGCTGCTCGCATTAAATTCAAGGCATTAATGTTTGCCAACAGAACCACCTCTGGCTCTGCACCCCTTTACCTAAATTCATTACTTCAGACTTATATGCCCTCTAGAAGCTTGCGTTGTGCAAGTGAACGACGCATTACTATACCATCCCAAAGAGGCACAAAATCCCTTTCACAGACCTTTTCATTAACTGTTCCCATCTGGTGGAATTACCTCAAACTCAATCCCAGCAGCTGAATCCTTACCCATCTTCAAGAAACGGCTAAAAACACATCTCTTCCATCTTTATTTCACCCTCTAGCTCTAGCACTCTCTAGTCTAAATTTATTTGATCTAATCTGTCTTCTTTTTATTTAAAAAAAGCATACATTTGACCCTCTAACAAATTAATATTTATTTTCTAACTGCTAGCTTTTTTTGTTAAACTGTCTTTAAACTGTTAAAAGTGTATTTTTTCTATATTCTATATCAGGGCTTCTCAAAGTCCGGACTCCGGTCCGGATCAAGGGTTCAAGGTTTCTTTATTTGTCACATAATAAATTATACAGGGTATAATCAAAAGTGAAATGTAGGTCAAATCAGGTCCGCTCAGTGGACAGTGCAAAGAATAAAAAATTATATAAAAGTAACACCACACAAGAGCATATATATAGGTAAAAAAAGAAATAAAAAGTAAAATGTGCAGGGTATAATCAAAAGTGAAATGTAGGTCAAATCAGGTCCGCTCAGTGGACAGTGCAAAGAATAAAAAATTATATAAAAGTAACACCACACAAGAGCATATATATAGGTAAAAAAAGAAATAAAAAGTAAAATGTGCAGTAGAATAAAGAAAAGTGCAAAACAGTAAGATGTGCAAACAAGTAGGATGTGCAAAAACAGTATATGGGACTTAATAAATAGTACTATAAACAGGGGGGATGAGAGGGATGTGCAAACGACAGGAGGGATGTGCAAACGGCTTTTTTTTAATAATGTTTATTAAACAGAGTTTGTGTTTAGGAGCCTGATGACCTGAGGGAAGAAGCTCCTCCTTAGTCTCTCAGTCTTTGCCATCATGCTCCTGAAGCGCTTGCCAGATGGCAGTAAACGGAAAAGATGGTTACCGGGGTGATTTTAGTCTTTGATGATTTTAGCAGCTCTGCTTTTGCAGCGTTTGAGGTAGATGACCTGCAGAGAGGGAAGAGCAGACCCTGAGATGCGCTCAGCTAAGCGCACGACTCTCTGTAGAGCTTTGCAGTCCTGTTTTGAGGAATTTCCATACCACACTGAGATGCACTGAGTCAGTACGCTTTCTATCGCCCCTGAATAGAACGTTTTCAGGATAGCTGGTGAGACCCTGCATTTCCTCAGCTGTCGCAGATGGTACAGCCTTTGCCTGGCTTTCGTAACCTGAGTTTGAATGTGTGTAGTCCATGTCAGGTCCTCGGAGATGTTTACACCGAGGTACTTGAAGCTACTCACCCTCTCCACAGGGGTCCCACTGATCATAAGAGGAGTGTAGGGCCGCTGCTGTCTCTTCCTGAAGTCCACGATCAGCTCTTTGGTTTTGCTCACATTCAGAGAGAGACAGTTGTCCTGGCACCATGATGTAATTCTCTCCACCTCATCCAAGTATGCGGCCTCGTCTTCGTTGTTAATGAGGCCCAGGACCACAGTATCATCAGCAAATTTTATGATAGAAGTGGAGCTGTGAGAGGACACGCAGTCGTGTGTGTAGAGAGAGTAGAGCAGGGGACTCAAGACACAGCCCTGTGGGGCTCCTAAGTTCAGGGTTATGGAGTTGGAGGTGAACTGGCCGACTTTCACCACTTGTGGTCTGGCGGTGAGGAAATCTTGAATCCAGTCACAGAGTGAAGTGTTAAGGCCGAGGTCTGAGAGTTTAACAGCCAGCTTGGTGGGGACTATAGTATTAAAAGCGGAGCTATAGTCAATGAATAGCAGCCTTACATAGTTGCCATTTTTGCTGTCAATGTGAGTGAGGGAGGAGTGCAGTACCTGGGAGATGGCATCATCAGTAGACCTATTTGGCCGATAGGCAAACTGAAGAGGATCCAAAGTAGCAGGGATGGAGGAGCAAATGTGTTTCTTTAAAAGTCTCTCAAAAACCTTCATGACTGTCGATGTGAGGGCAACTGGGCGATAGTCATTCAGGCAAGAGGGTTTACTGTTCTTAGGCAGAGGGATCATGACAGATTTTTTTAAAGGGGGTGGGAACCACAGAGGTAGCGAGGGACTCATTAAATATGGATGTAAACAAACCAGCAAGCTGATCAGCACAGGACCTCAGAACGCGGCCAGTAATCCCGTCAGGTCCGGCTGCTTTTCTGACGTTCACTCTCCTCAGTTCCCTCCGAACGTCATCCTCTGACAGGGTGAATACATGATTGCTGCTCTGTCTGCTGCTTCCTGACGCGCTGATCGGCAGAGTCGCGCCGCCATTACGTTCAAAGCGGCCGTAGAAGGTGTTTAGCTCTTCGGCTAGCAACGGATCTGCTCTCACCTCCACAGAGGAGTTGTTTCCAGAGGAACAGATGGTCTTTAGTCCCTGCCACATGCGTCGAGAGTCATTGAGCTGGAAATGTGACTCAATTCTCTCACTGTATCGGCGTTTAGCGGCTCTAACTGCACAACGGAGAGCATAACAAGATGACTTGTACTCACTCATGTTTCCTGACAGAATACCGGCATTGTATGCGGCAGTTCGATGGTTAACCGCGTCACGAATTGTTCTGTCCGTGACGCGGTTAACCATCGAACTGCCGCATACAATGCCAGTATTCTGTCAGGAAACATGAGTGAGTACAAGGATCCGGACCGGGAGGGAAATTCAATCCGGACCCGCCTCCACTTGATATTTCAAGTGCACTCGTATCACTCAGACCTCCATGCGGTGCGCGTGGCACACACACACACATAGGCGCATGAACCAGTGTTGCAGTGATTACAGACTCTTTTGTAAGACAACGCACATAGCAACTAGCGACATTTTGGATAAACCTAAGATTTCATTCAGTAAAAATAATGTCACCGGTTTCGCCCCGCCCCCCGATGCAGTCTTTCTCCACCGGCAGAGTTAGCAGTGTATTCAAAGAACCGAACCGAACCGCAGCAGACTTCTGAATGAAAGAGTACAAAACAGCGTTTCCTAAAACCTATCACTCTTGACTGTCTGACATATGAACATGGATGTAGTTCTACTGTAAAGGGTTGAAATATGCACATAGTTCGGACGTTTGTGCTCCATGAAATATATATATATAAAAAATATATAATTAAAGATTTTATCAATTCAGTTGAAGGGACTGCAGGTTACAGTGAAGTTCTATTTCAGAAACATTAAATATGTAGACCTAAATGAGAACTGCTTTATTGGGCATTTAGCTGTATAAAAATGCAGTACTGTTGAGTAACCCTTATGAAAAATAACCATGGTTTTATTATAATAAAAGTGTAGTAAAAAACATATTTTTTATTTTGCATATTGATTACAATTTATATAACCAGTTTTACTACAAATACAATGGTTACACTATGGTTAGTGTAGCAAGACCATGGTTAATTTGTGGTTATAATGGTTTAATAGTAACCAAATGTTTTTTGTTTGTTTGTTTTTTTGTATAAAACTATGGTTAATTTTCGTAAACGCAACGTCATAAATATGATAATTATGCATATATCAAGTTTAATTGTTATATAAAGTTATAAGCATGTTTATAAAAACAAGTTTTGTAATAACAATTATTTCGGACCTTTTGACGTTGATGATAATTCCCATTCGGACCTTTGAATGTAAACTTTGAGAACCCCTGTTCTATATACTCGTTTTCGTAAAAAAATAAAAAAAAATAAAAATAAATAAACCTTCCTACGTGTACTGCGTTAGGCTAACCAGGACTTGTAATAGCACTTGCATGTTATTGCTCTTTTGTTGGTTTTTATTGCTTCTATAATATCCTCATTTGTAAGTCGCTTTGGATAAAAGCGTCTGCTAAATGACTAAATAAATAATAAAACTGCAAACACTTAATTTGTAATAGTAAAGTTACTAAAACCATGACTTTAACTAATATTGTTGCGGTTTATCATCAACTAAAGCACTTAATTTGATCGTTAGTTTGATGTTTACAATAACTATATGACCCTGAATGAGATGATAATCTGCTACTGAATGATTTAAAAAAACATCTTATGTGTAACAACTCCTCCCGGGTCCACACCACCACAAATCGTTCTTGCTCCGAGCGGGTCTCAAACCCGGGATTCCGGCGCGGGAGGCAGGCACTCTAACAAGGAACGCCAAAGGCTACAGCCTCTAGCATCAGTCGCCAGAGCGCCCCTTTTTGAGGTCAGGAGAGTGAGGTTTACACTCAGCCCTTACTGGCATACATCCGTTACATATGCACAAATTTTTTAATGCTACAGCATTACTTAGACACACACAGACATCAAGATTCAGCATATGAATCTCAACAATGGTGACATATACAGTATATTTACATCAAGAAATATTCCTTCTCAATGGACTCAAATAAAATAAGTTAACCAAATGTTTACACACCATCACAACAATTTTACAGCATGTAAGATTTAGCTGTGTTTTACAGTACAATTGTAATTATTGATTTACGGAACTTGTGTAAATGTACAATCTTACTGGCAACCAAAATTGCCAGTAAGATTCTGTCAAATTGACAGCAATTTACTGTGTACAGTTACAGCTCTTATTTTTTGTACAGTATGTCACCATTATTATACCATGTGGTAACTCATTTCATTTTGGAAACAAATTGTTTTAAACCATTCGAGTTTTAAAAAACTATAGTGTTTAAATGGAGTTAGTACACTGATCTTACTTCATTTGAGACCACTAAGAAGAAATATTTATTAATATATAACAGCAAACAATTAAAGTGTAATAAAAAAGCAACCAAAACATGACTTTAACTCAAATCTTTGTAAGGCAAGGCGAGGCAAGTTTATTTACAGGTGCTGGTCATATAAATAGAATATCCTCAAAAAGTTGATTTATTTCACTAATTCCATTCAAAAAGTGAAACTTGTATAATGTATACATTTATTCCACACAGACTGATATATTTCAAGTGTTTATTTCTTTTAATTTTGATGATTATAAGTGACAACTAATGAAAACGCCAAATTCAGTATCTCAGAAAATTAGAATATTGTGAAAAGTTTAATATTGAAGACACCTGGTGCCACACTCTAATCAGCTAGTTACGTTTTTGGGTTTCAGCTGTCGCATTACTTGTGTCAAGCCACTCTTGAACAACAGACAGCGTCAGAAGCGTCTCGCCTGGGCAGAAGACAAAAAGGACTGGACTGCTGCTGAGTGGTCCAAAGTTATGTTCTCTGATGAAAGTAAATTTTGCATTTCCTTTGGAAATCAGGGTCCCAGAGTCTGGAGGAAGAGAGGAGAGGCACAGAATCCACGTTGCTTGAGGTCCAGTGTAAAGTTTCCACAGTCAGTGATGGTTTGGGGTGCCATGTCATCTGCTGGTGTTGGTCCACTGTGTTTTCTGAGGTCCAAGGTCGACACAGCCGTATACCAGGAAGTTTTAGAGCACTTCATGCTTCCTGCTGCTGACCAACTTTATGGAGATGCAGATTTCATTTTCCAACAGGACTTGGCACCTGCACACAGTGCCAAAGCTACCAGTACCTAGTTTATGGACCATGGTATCCCTTTTCTTAAATGGCCAGCAAACTCGCCTGACCTTAACCCCATAGAAAATCTATGGGGTATTGTGAAGAGGAAGATGCGATATGCCAGACCCAACAATGCAGAAGAGCTAAAGGCCACTATCAGAGCAACCTGGGCTCTCATAACACCTGAGCAGTGCCACAGACTGATCGACTCCATGCCACGCCGCATTGCTGCAGTATTTCAGGCAAAAGGAGCCCCAACTAAGTATTGAGTGCTGTACATGCTCATACTTTTCATGTTCATACTTTTCAGTTGGCCAAGATTTCTACAAATCCTTTCTTTGTATTGGTCTTAAGTAATATTCTAATTTTCTGAGATACTGAATTTGGTGTTTTCATTAGTTGTCAGTTATAATCATCAAAATTAAAATAAATAAACACTTGAAATATATCAGTCTGTGTGGAATGAATGTATACATTATACAAGTTTCACTTTTTGAATGGAATTAGTGAAATAAATCAACTTTTTGATGATATTCTAATTATATGACCAGCACCTGTATATAGCACATTACATACACAGTGGTGTTGTAAACTCTGTTCTTCTAAAGTGTAGAAAACTCAGAAGAGAAGACCAGGAGACTTCGGATTCGATCGTAGGATTCTTTATTGAAAAAAAACCAGTTGTGATGGTAGCTGCAGTCCTCGAAGATCTCATCTTAAGTCATTTTTACAGGGTATCTTTATAGGGAGGATTGGAGGAGGAACTTTTTGAGGTTGAGACAAAACATCAAAGAAAGCATACATCTGAGGGCAATAAACCTAACGAATCCACATCTGGCCAGGACAAAGTCATTTGCAGATCAAAGGTTCAATCTCACAGTAGTCTGACTCATTGATCTTGCCATTATCATAGAGACAAAGGCCCAGCTGTCGAGCTCAAATGGTCAGGAAGCGATCTCAAACACCTGAATTTCCTGATACACTTTCTTAGTAAGAAAATATCTAGATTAAACATTTAAACTAAAATTTGTAATCTCACAATTCCCCCTTTGAGAGTTCTAATAACTCTCACAAAATACAAATTTAGACACTTAAAAGTTAATTATTGTAACTTGTCTTCGTTACAGGCACATAGTACATGTTCTGTGTTGCTTATATGTAATTGCATGCTGACACAGAAACAAAACATGCAATTAGGGTCCGTGAAGTTCTGACATCTGGTGTAATTTTGCTGAAAGATCAAGAGTACGAAAATCTTGATCATGTTGATGGATGACTGAAGTTCCCGTATGTGAGTCTCTGCGTTGTGTATTTTTTTTCTTCTTTCTTTTCTCTTTCTTGTGTGATAGTTGGCTCGGCAATGGCTCTAGTTGTTTTCTAGAGGTTGTGGCTTCATCCGCAGGTGAGAAGGGTGGTGCATATGGATCTCAGGACAGCCATCAAATGGTATCTGCACAGAGGAAGAAAGAAACACAAACAAGAGAGAAACAACGGCACAGAGCAGTATTTGTAGAGTCTGCAAACATTAGGGTTGTATCCTCTGTTCAAAATATAGTCTGCTATGGTTGTTCCTTCTTTCCCTATTTCTCAATTCCTGCGACACCTAAAGAACAGTGAGGAAAGGATGGACTAATGGAGGGGAAAGGCCTATGAGGAAATCTTCACCTCAGGGTTGGCCCCCGAAGCCTGTTGCTTTCGGTTCTTCCCTGGGCTCCTCACTGGTTCTTGTGTCTGCCCTATCCTATCCCTGCAGGGGGAGGAACAACCTTACAATGTGACACATGAGTCCAAGTTTTCCTTCCCTGACACAATACTGCAGCTGCTGTAATCAACATCACTTGATGTGGTCCGTACCACTTAGGCTCTAATGGCTTGTTTTTGAATGCCTTTATCATGACCCATTGACCTGGGACGATTGTGTGTCCACCTTCTGGTGGAGTCTGCCAACACGACTCAACTCTCTCTTTGGCACTCTGCACTGCCTTTGTGAGGTTTTCACAGTAAGCGATCAGGGCATCTGAAGCAATGTGCACATCAGCATTTCTAAGATCAATCACACCTGGCATCTGCATTGGGCGTCCAGTAATAATCTCATGAGGGCTCAGTCCTACTGATCTGTTAGGTGATGCTCTCATACTACACAGTACTGCGGGCAGTGCTTCAACCCATGGTACTCCTTCCTGATGCATTTTGCTTAGCCTGGTTTTGATTGTTCTGTTTGATCGTTCAACCTGTCCTGATGCTTGTGGCCTATAGGGACAGTGAAGGTTCCACTTAATCTTCAACATTCTAGACACTTCCTTGACTACCTGTCCTGTGAAGTGGGTACCTTGATCTGAGTCAATGCAATCTGGTAATCCCCATCTGGGAATGAAATCAGTGACAAGACATTTAGCAGTATGTGCAGCTATAGCGCGCCCTGTTGGATAAGCTTCTACCCATCTTGAGAACTTGTCTATTACTACCAAAACGTCAGTTTTTCCTTTACAAGGGGGCAACGATATGTAATCAACTTGCAGGTGACGAAATGGCCCTGGTGGAGCTGGGGTATGTGCTGCTGGTGTGATGGCTGCTGGTACATCATTATTTTTCTGACATGTAACTCATCTCTTGACTGTTTCAGTGGCTGCGTTTCTGAATTTTGGATTCCACCATTGATTTGAGAACCTGTGATTCATCGTTGCTGGACCACTATGACCCAAACTGTGTATTTGTTGAGCCAAATATGGCAACAGTGATTCGGGAGCAACATACTTTCCCCCTTTGGTCCAGCAGCCGGATGAATCCACAGTGGCTCCTTTGTCTAACCATGTCCATGCTTCATATAGAGGAACGTCTTTATACAGATCAACGATTGATTCAGGAGGTAGAATTATCTTCTGTGCTGTACTACCTGAACACACTTGTACAGTTGCATAGAAACAAGCCTGTTTAGCCGCTACATCAGCAAGAGCATTACCTTTAGCTTCCGTAGTATTAGTTGTGAGATGTGCTTTCACTTTGATCACTGCTAATTTCTTTGGGAGTTTCATGGCAAACATTAAATCTTTCACTAATCCAGCATGCTTAATGGGGGATCCAGCAGAAGTTAGAAATTTTCTGGTTTGCCAAATGACACCAAAATCATGAATTACCCCAAAAGCATACCTGGAATCTGTGTAGATATTTGCAACCGATCCTGAAGCTAGCGTGCATGCTCTAGTTAAGGCTACTAGTTCTGCAGCTTGAGCTGAAAAATGATCTGGAAGACGACCTGAAGCAACTACTTCAGTGGTGGAAGTTACTGCATATCCTGCTCGTCTGTTACCTTCAATAACTTGAGCTGAACCATCAACAAACAACTCCAATTCTGCGTTCTCTATGGGAGTTTCTGCTATTTCACTTGTCGCTGCATATGTAAGCGTAACACAATCATGAGTCATTTCGCCTTCATCCTCTAACACAAATTCAGTCATTGCAGACATCATACATGAGGATGGGTTCGTGACTGGTGCACGCTGTATAACAATATTCGGGGCTGTGAGAGTTGCTAACCAATTTCCCCAACGGGAGGAGGTGACAGAAGTGACTTTTGCTTGATTCATTAGTGCGGACACTGTGTGAGGGCATTTTACGTTTACAGTCTGACCTAACACCATTCCTGATGAAGCCTGAAGCGCTAGATGAACTGCCTGTACTGCTCTGAGGCATGGGCCCATACCTTGAGCGACTATGTCAAGTTTACCGGAATAGTAATGAATTGGGCGTAAGCTGCCCCCATGATCTTGCATTAGACATGCAGTCATAAAGCCTAAGTGTTCATGGACATAAAGCACAAAGGGTCTATCAGATTGGGCAATTCCTAATGCTGGTGCTTGACATAGTGCTCTCTTCAAATCATTAAAAGCTTTGAGATGAAGTTCTTCCATACAAACAGTATCTGAATCTTTACCATAGCCTTTCAACAAATCATAGAGAGGCTGAGCAATCGAGGCATAGTCTTCAATCCAAGGTCTACAATAACCTGTTGTTCCTAAAAATGAGCGGAGTGTTTTAATGGTATTAGGCGGAGGTATGGCTTTGACTGAAGCCGCTTGATCCTGTGTAATGGATCTATTTCCTGCACCAATTGTTTGACCCAGAAATGTGACTTGCTTTTTAGCAACTTGAGCTTTGTGAAAGCTGCATTTGTGTCCTTTTTTATGCAAATAGTCCAACAATGATGCCAATTCAGTTTGATGTACCTCATGATCTGTTGAGGCAATCAAAATATCATCGACATATTGGATCATAGTGGACTGTTTTACCGGACATTCTGGGTCACACAAATCACGTCTGACAGCCTGATGATATATGGTTGGGGAGTTTTGAAATCCCTGTGGCAATCGTGTCCACTGGTATTGTTCATAGTCAACTGTGAAAGCTAACCATGGCTGGCTGTCAGAGTGCAACGGTACAGAAAAGAATCCATTAGACATATCAATTACTGAAAAAAATCTTACAATCTAATGGTAAGCCATTACAAATTGTAGATGGATCTGCCACTAGGGGGGTGATTTTTTTCAATATGTTTATTGGCTACTCTGTAGTCTATTGTAAGTCTCCATGTCCCATTAGATTTCTTGATGGGCCATATGGGTGAATTACATGGACTGTTGGTTTTAACTAGCACTCCTTGCGTCAGCAAATTTTCTACAATAAGTTTGATTCCCTGTATAGCTTCCTTATTAATCGGATATTGTTTGGTGACCGGAGGTGGAGTTCCTGTCAATTTAACTGGTTCTACACCTGTCAACAACCCACAATCATCCTTGTCTTTAGCCCAAATTGGATGATTCTGTAAGAAAGCACACTCGGGAGGGGTTGCATTATTGGTAGAAATCTGTGCTGAGGAAATTTTTATGCTAGTAGATTCTGAGGACATGTCTAAAGTTAGATTTATTTGTCTCAGAAGATCCATGCCTAAAATTGCACCTGTATTTAATGGAGCGCATAGCAATTTTGTAGTCAGAGTTTTTGGGCCAAATTGTACCTCTATGGGCGGAGTTTCATACAAAACAGAATCTTCACCTATTACACCAGTTAAACAAAGTTTTCTTGTATGGGATGTTTAAACCTTGTGCCAATTTTGTAGGAATTACTGTAATTTCTGCACCTGTATCAAGCAAAAAATCTATCTCTTTCTCTTTTATGCTACCTTTCACAAAAATTCTTTGGTCATTGTGTTGGATTACAGGGGAAAGGTAGCTACTCACAGCCCCAATAATTCGTTTTTTTTTCCTGGTCTTGTTGTGCTCTTAGAAGAGCCTGAACTATCTGTACCACAGTTTCAGTGGTCACTGGCGGAACTACTTCAGGGTTGTGTGCAGGCTGAGAAGGAGCAGAATTATGCATAGCATTTCTTTTACTATCTTGCAACTTCTTCCTACACTCTTTCTCCCAGTGTCCTAATTTTTCACAGTATTTGCATTTGCTTTCTCTTTTAGACCATCTATTGTCTTGTTTCGTTGTGTTAAACGTAGCTGCTGCTACTCTTACTTTTGCCTTGACATCAGCATCTCTTTCCCATGTAGTTAACCTGTCTAGGTTACTTCTGAGAGTTCTGTTAGACCAAGTTAGATCTAAGAATGGTAAAGCTTTTCTGTATTCGGCTACAAGGCCATCTGACCAGATACGAACCAAGGGTCCCTTGTCATCTAGCACACTTTCAGAGTCATCAACAATTCCACTGTAGATTAAAGCTGACTGACAAAATCTCTCAGTATATTCACTCACAGTTTCTTCTTTCCTTTGCACACAGGTAGTAATTCTAGACCAATCTATTTTGGGTCCTAAGATATTCTTTAGGATTTTCAAATACCTTCTCTTAAATCACCCTTACTGGCATTTCGCAGTTCAGAAGCGACAGCAGATTCAAAACTGTTGAATTCAGATTCAGTTAGTATTTGTGACATCAGCTGCGTGACTTCTGCCAACGACATGTCATAAAGACGCATTTTACTGATCAATGTTCTTCTAAATTCAGAAAAATGTGTGCGTGCTGACGGTAAACTCTGAGATAGTCTCTCTATATCTTTAGGACATAAAGCTTTGGCAGCAGTTTGTATTTGCACAACAGAAGAATTGAGAGGAACACTATCAGTTTCCTCAATCCCCTGAGATCTTCTCCTAGCCCCACACACATGGACGGAATTTACAGGCACATCAGTTACTGATTGGAGAGCTACATCTGTTTCAAAGAACGCTTGTAAATCAGGGTAAATGTTATCAGGCTGACTTACTTCCAAATCAGTTTTTGCTGCCACTTTCTTGAGGTTCAATTTCTTAGTCAAAGTGGATACTCTCGCACGGAGTTCATTGTTCTGTTTCTCTAGCTCTGCGTTACGCTGAGACTGTTGTGTCGCTAGCGTTACACTGAATTCCCTGTGACAACAGATAATGTCTTTCACATTGTTCTTACGAATACTTGCTCCTAGTACCTTTTTACACTCATCTACCGACCAAGTCTTGTCTGGATGAATCTCATATTTCTGCGTTAGTTTTTGTCTAACTTTTTCAGTGACTATTAGGTCCATTTGTTCCCCTAACAGTGTTTTGAATTCACTATCTGACCACAACGGAGTCGCAAGACCCATCTTTTCTGTGGTTGGAATCAGCCTAGCATTCATTCTAACCATTTTGTAAGTTTCTTCGGTACCACACAAACAAAACAAACACTTCTCTGATCAACAGAGGGTACACTTGTTTTTTTAGCACGTAATGCCAAAATCTTCCCTGCCTGAAAGAACAGAGGATAAACCAAAAATTAGCACGTAATGCTAACCTTCCCTGCCTGAAAGAACAGAGGATACTTTCATCTCTAAAATAAAAACTTTAGAGGATAACCAAAAATTAGCACGTAATGCTAACCTTCCCTGCCTGAAAGAACAGAGGATACTTTCATCTCTAAAATAAAAACTTTAGAGGATAACCAAAAATTAGAACGTAATGCTAACCTTCCCTGCCTGAAAACAGAGGATAAACTTTCATCTCTAAAATAAAAACTTTAGAGGATAAACTTAGTTAAACAAACCCTACAGATGTATGTTAACTCTTCTCTGACGGCACAGAGGATACACTGGTCTTAGGTTCTTTTGGATTAGAGACAGCCACTCACCACCGCCCTTGGTTGAGAGAAAAATTCAGTCTGGGAATCCTTGTTCAGCTTGAAGTTTCGCTGGATTCCAAAAGATGCAGATCTTTGTTTGAGCTTGAAGTTTTTCAGGTGAGGAAGCTGGAACTCTATCCGGGTCACGGCACCATCTGTTGTAAACTCTGTTCTTCTAAAGTGTAGAAAACTCAGAAGAGAAGACCAGGAGACTTCGGATTCGATCGTAGGATTCTTTATTGAAAAAAAAACAGTTGTGATGGTAGCTGCAGTCCTCGAAGATCTCATCTTAAGTCATTTTTACAGGGTATCTTTATAGGGAGGATTGGAGGAGGAACTTTTTGAGGTTGAGACAAAACATCAAAGAAAGCATACATCTGAGGGCAATAAACCTAACGAATCCACATCTGGCCAGGACAAAGTAATTTGCAGATCAAAGGTTCAATCTCACAGTAGTCTGACTCATTGATCTTGCCATTATCATAGAGACAAAGGCCCAGCTGTCGAGCTCAAATGGTCAGGAAGCGATCTCAAACACCTGAATTTCCTGATACACTTTCTTAGTAAGAAAATATCTAGATTAAACATTTAAACTAAAATTTGTAATCTCACAGTGGTAATGCAAAGTGCTTTACATAAAAGGAAATTAAATAGACAATAATAATTAAAAAATAAAAAATAAAAAAACAATCACAACCAATGTTCCCTCTAATTTTATTTCATGCTGAGCAAAACGTTTCTCTATTGGGCGGACATTTTGGTCTCCTGAGCAAAAACATTCTTTATACCAGACCTGTACAGCGCACACAAAAAGTGTAAAACTTTTAACTTTAATGTACTATTTTTATTTGATTTGACCCTTGTTTTTAACTAAATGATGTACATTTTAGGTTGCCTGAGAAAACATTTTTTACAATATAATACACTGCCACTCAAAAGTTTGGGATTAAAGTTTTTTAAAGAAGTGTCTTATGCTCATCATTGCTGTATCTATTTGAAATATTGAAATTTAAAATAAAAGTTTTCTAATTTAATATACTTAAAAATCCTTTACTATACATGATCCTTCAGAAATCATTATATTATGCTGATTTATAATCAATATAGGAAACAGTTTTGCTGCTTAAATTTTTTGGGACCTGTGATATTTTCAGGATTCTTTGATAAATAAAAAGTTAAGAACAGTGTTTATTCAACAGAACAGAAAAATTAGAATGATTTCTGAAGGATCATGTGACACTGAAGACTGGAGAGTAATTGTAATGAGGAGGCTGTGGCGTCAGGATCCATGTGCAGCTTTATTGAATCACAAGACAAGTCAGACAGGCATAAATCAGTAATGGGCGTCAGATATAACGAAGGCAGGGCAGATTCATAAATAGAGCCCTCCCCATTGAGTGGCTCTGACGCAAAGAGGCAAATGACGCCGGGGTCTTCCATGATGATGGGGGAGCCCTCTGGTCACCAGCCTCCTCCTGGACCTCCGCTCCTCTCGGACCACCAGCGGGCTTGAGCAAGGAAACATGAAAAGTGGGTGAGATACGATAATGGGCAAGTAGAGCCAAATGGAATGAAACAGGAGTTATTTGTCTATGAATTTGGAATGAACCCACGTACCTGGGACTGAGCTTCTTGCAAGGTAACGGAGACGAAGATCCCGAGTGGACAACCAGACCCATTGACCTGGCTGATAGTTGCGGTTGGTGCACCGATGATGATTGGCTTGTTCCCTTGTTCGACAAACTGCTCTTTGGAGATGAATGAGCATCATTCCAGGTCTCCTCGCTTCGTTGTAGACATGAGTCAATGGCTGGGAGTTCTGAGGGTTCTCCAGACCATGGGAATAGTGGAGGTTGGAATCCCAGGACACATTGGAAAGGGGTGATACCCGTTGCAGGTTTGCGGAGTGAGTTTTGAGCATATTCGGCCCAGAGAAGGTAGCGGCTATAGTCGGACTGATTTCGATGGCAGTATGATCGTAGGAATCGAGTGAGTTCTTGATTGAGACGTTCCACCTGGACATTAGATTGAGAATGGTAACCAGAGGTGAGACTGACATTAATATGGAGTTTCTGGCAGAATGCTGTCCATACTCGAGAGGTGAATTGTGGGCTCCGATCAGAGACCACATCCTCAGGAAGTCCATAAAAACTGAACACGTAGTTACAAAGGGCCTCGGCGGTTTCGAGGGCTGTGGGTAGTTTGGCTAGAGAAATTAGGCGGCAGGCTTTGTAAAAGCAATCGATAACCGTGAGATTGGTGGTTTGACCCTGTGAGACCGGTAAATCTGTTAGAAAGTCAATAGCTATGTGTGACCAAGGGCGTTGTGGAATGGGTAAACGATTGAAGGAGACCAGCAGGCAGTTGATGAGATGATTTGGTTTTGTTGCATGTTGGATAATTTCTTAGGAAGGCGATTGTCTCTGCTTGTAGAGTGGGCCACTAGAAGCAGTTATTCAATAACTGAAGTGTCGCTGCTATACCTGGGTGTCCAGAGCTGGGCATTGAAGGAACTCTTTGTCGCATAGCTTGAGGCACATATGTGAGATTATGTGGGGTTTCAGCTGGTGGTGGTTCAGTGACTTGAGCGTTGGTGATCTCAGTCATGATGTCCCATTGGATGGGTGCGAGAAAGATGGTAGACGGAATGATGAATTCTTGGCCGGGAGACACTGTGGATGATTTGTAGAGTCGAGAAAGAGCATCTGCCTTAGTGTTTTGGGAGCCTGGACAGTGGGTTATTCTGAAGTTGAATCTGGTGAAGAAAAGTGACCATCTTGCCTGTCTGTGATTGAGTCTTTTGGCTGATTTCAAGTATTCCAGATTGCAATGGTCCTTGAGGACAGTAAAGGAATGTTTTGCTCCCTCGAGCCAGTGACGCCATTCTTCAAAGGCGGCCTTCATGGAGAGAAGTTCCCGATTGCCCACATTGTAGTTTTGTTCGGTGGGGGTGAGCTTGCGAGAGAAGAAGGCGCAGGGATATAATTTAGGTGGGTCACCATGGCATTGAGAAAGAACCGCTCCAATGCCTGTGCTGGATGCATCCACCTCCACTATGAACTCTTGTTCAGGATCAGGATGGTACAAGATAGGTGCGGTAGTAAATATCTCTCTGAGAGTTTGGAAGGCCGAACGGGCTGCCGGAGACCAAAGTGAGGCATTGACTACCTTTCTTGGTCGAAAGTCATGGGAGCTGCTACTGTGCTGAAGTTGCCTCTGGTAGAAGTTGGCAAATCCTAAAAAGCGTTGTAGTTCTTTTAAAGTGGCAGGTTTCGGCCAGTTGACCACAGCTCGTATCTTCTCGTCGTCCATGGCTACCCCTCCAGAACGGATCACATACCCAAGGAATGACGCTGACTCTTGGTGAAACTCACTTTTCGGCTTTGGCATATAGCTGATGGTTGATGAGATGTTGTAAGACTGCCCGAATGTGTTTGACATGATCCTCGTACGACTAGGAGTAAATCAATATGTCGTCAATATAGACCACTGTTTCTCAACGGGGGCAGTACCGCCCCCCAAGGGGGAATTCGAAGAGCAATGGGGGGCGCCGGGCGCAAGATTTTTAAAGGGTGCCCATATTTGGTCCGTCCTGTTCCCCATCATTAGTTAATTAGTCTCCATCTGTGTCTTGATTACGTCCCAGGTGTTTCCAGCTATGTCTCCCTATATATAGTCTGTTCTGCCCCATGTTTCCTGTGGATTATTGTTAATGTCTAAAGTCTGTATGGATGTCCTTACCTGTGTTCCTGTGTCTCCTCCGTCTGTTCTACATTAAATACCCTGTTTGTTATACTCTTCGTCTCCTCGTTCCTGGATGGAGACTTTGTCTCCCTCTGCCTTGTGTTTCCTTACCCTTGTGTTATGTGCCCATATTTGGTCCGTCCTGTTCCCCATCATTAGTTAATTAGTCTCCATCTGTGTCTTGATTACGTCCCAGGTGTTTCCAGCTATGTCTCCCTATATATAGTCTGTTCTGCACCATGTTTCCTGTGGATTATTGTTAATGTCTAAAGTCTGTATGGATGTCCTTACCTGTGTTCCTGTGTCTCCTCCGTCTGTTCTACATTAAATACCCTGTTTGTTATACTCCTCGTTCCTGGATCCCCCGTGCAGCACTGTGACACGAACAAAGAGTGAATATATCACGGGAGCGGGTGGGTGCGGGATATAAACTTGCGGGAGCGGGACTTAAAAAAACGTTCCGAATCCACGCAGGCCTCTACTCTAAAGACTCTCATGCAGAGAAGGAATGGAAAGTTGACCAATCCAAAACAATAAATGAAGTTTAGAAACGAAGTTTATAAACTAAGTTTGGGAGGAGCACGTCAGATACTCAGGCTAATTAGCACAGGTGGTACACAATCTAGGTAATCAACCCTGGGACATAAACCCTGTCTTGCCTCCATCTAGTTGACGGTTAAGCAGCATCCCTCCACCACCCCTTCTCCACCTATATCACTAGAATTCTAATCACACGGGGGGTTCACTGGGTTCGGGCCATTCCCGGCTAGGAGCCCTCCCCCAGGACAGCACGCCTACAACGTATTACCATACACGCCAAATACGCATTACGTTTATCATGCTAGTAGATGTAAGTGTGAAATCGTGAATAATAATGAAATCAATAAATAATGTTCGTTCAGTCCGATTTATAAGGTAATCGATGTTTGTGGCATTAACTCAATCAATGGCATTAACTCAGCTTAATGCCAAGTGTTTTATTTGTTAAACCATAAAGAGGAAATTACAATTTGGTGGATGATTCAGAAGTATTCTGTAATCACCTTTTAAATGTAGCCTATTCATTTAAAACGCGATATGCGCCGGTCATGAGCGCAAAATGTTGCTGCAGTTTCAAGATGGTAAAAATAATTCATATAGGCCTATCCTATAATTGTAATGTAGCCTACCACAAAGTTGGTACAGAGGCAGTGGTGTAGTTGAGGGTATACGGCAAATACCCACTTCTTTATAAGTCGGCATTCCGTACCCACTTCTAAAATTCCCTCTGATGCGCATCATTCAGTATTGTCAACTGGACTTGCCAAATCATGACGGTCCAGCATATGAGTAACTAATTCAATCGCATGTGAATAAATGCAAATATTCCCTAAAAACATCCAGTAAAGACAGTGATGCGGTCATGAACAAGACGTAAACCCTCATGTAGTGTATGTTTTATTTATTGGCTACTCGAAGCTGGATAGAAAGTCCGAAACGGCCTCATAGAAGTATTAATTTAGGAGTCACGACATGTAGGAACCCAGCTATCACTGTAGCCAAAGCTATCTCTACTGTAGCTAAACTGAATACAAAGAAACACGATTGCGACAATATGGTTTGTGTGTTTTTCCAAGTCACCTCCAGCTAATAAAAAAGCATCTGATTCTGAATACTGTAGTGCTAACTGGCATAGCATTTATTACATTTGGCAATAAATACTAGGCTATTAAATATTTATTCTGCCTTATTCTGTGATAAAATTGGAGGGGGGAATGTTGTATATAAACAAATCATAAAATTGTCATTAGGAAAATACAGGAAACAAATAATATAAATTAGCCTATTGGTTATTGTCCAGTATTGTATTTGGTTTCTCAGCAAATTAAAAGCAAGAGGTAATAATAAATTAATAATAATAATAATAATTAGTCACAAAATCTGTCAATTAGACAAAAGTTATTTTATTTTCCGCACCTCTGGCTGGTGCAATATGTGGGTCAAATGTGCCCAGTGTTACCCGGCTCTCTGGCAAAAAACGAGGCTGTTGATTCTCGCTTTCCCAACAACATTTACTTTCCCATCTCGTTGAGCAGGGATTCAGCCAAGTCGTCCACATGCAATCTAAGTATCGCAATCGCTTGGACTTGCATGCCTCGTGTGCACTACGACTGAAACTAACTTCTTTGCAACCACCAGTGAAGAAATTGGCAGAAAAACACCAAGCGCAGGGCTCACACTAACTTTAAAAGCAATGTAGTCAATTTACTTGACAGCAAAAGTTTAAATAATATATTAGTTTTTTGTCCAGTAAGGGAGTTGAGGGAGTTGAATAATGGTTAGGGGGCGCTGGCCCAAAAAAGGTTGAGAACCACTGATATAGACGATGACTCAGCAATTTAACATGTCTCTAAACACATTGTTGATGAAGGACTGGAACACCGAAGGATTGTTGGCAAGCCCGAATGTCATAAGATATTCGTAGTGCCCGGTGGTTGTGGAGAAGGCAGTCTTCCATTCGTCGCCCTCGCAGATATGAATGAGATTGTATGCACAGCGCAGATCTAACTTGGTGAAATATCTTGCTTATTGGAGCTTTTCCAAAGCTGCAGGGACTAGAGGTAAGGGATAGCGGAACTTTATGGTTATGTTGTTGAGGCCTCGGTAAACGTTGCATGGACGAAGTCCAAGGTTCAAGGTTCAAGGTTTCTTTATTTGTCACATGATAAATTATACAGGGTATAAAATGTGCAATAGAATAAAGAAAAGTGCAAAACAGTAAAACAGTAAGATGTGCAAAACAAATTGGATGTGCAAAAACAGTATATGGGACTTAATAAATATTAGTATAAACAGGAGGGATGAGAGGGATGTGCAACGGGTTGTACTGGGTATGCACACATAGCGGCAATATGGATGATGAGAATATGAATGTTTTTGTTATTTTTTTTACAGATAATAATGAGTCTTGTGAAAGTTTATGGAACAGAGTTTGTGTTAAGGAGCCTGATGGCCTGAGGGAAGATGCTCTTCCTCAGTCTCTCTGTCTTTGCCAGAGTCCTCCATCCTTTTGTCCTCCATCCTTTTTCCTGATGAAGAAGAACCCAGCAGAGGCAGGTGATGTGGATGGTCTGATGAAACCTTTAGAGAGTTCCTCTTCTATATATAATTTCATAGCCTAATTTCATAGCTTCAGGTTGTGATAAAGAGAAGGTTCTTCATTTGGTAGGATGGGAACCAGGTTGGAGATCGATGGCACAATCCCCTGTTCTGTGCGGAGGTAGTTGGGAAGCTTTGATCTTACTGAAGGCCTCTGCGAGTTTGTGGTATTCGGCAGGGAGTTGTGATATAGGGGCGAACGCCTTCTTACTTCCTAATAGAGTAACATTGAGGCAATTCTGACGGCAGGATTCAGACTACTGAGCAATTAGTTTTTCGGACCATGAAATAGAGGGTTTGTGTTTCTCTAACCAAGGAAATTCCCAGATGATTGGTGTCTGTGGCGATTGGAATATGAAGAAGCGGATGGTTTCTGTGTGTAGAGCTCCAATGCATAATTTAATGTCCTCGGTAGTGAATTGAACTCGGCCAGAGCCCAGCGAATGGCCATCTAGCACTGCCACTGTCAGAGGAGACACACAAGGAACAAGGGGAACATCATGAGTCTTTGAAAAACTAGCGTCAATGAAATTTCCCGCAGCCCCTGAATCGATCAGAGCCATAGTCCGTGATCTGCCCATTAATATTCAGGGTGACTGGAATCTCTAATACAGTGGAAGGATTAAGATTCAAACTCACCGCAGTGGGATTGCATGGTGGACGAGTGGGACAGGTAGATCTCCTGTGTCCAGATAATCCACAGTATATGCACAGATTTTGGCGAATGCGTCTCTCTCTTTCCTCTTCGCTGAGATGAGTGAAACCGATCTGCATGGGTTCGGTGTCAGGAGGTGGTAAAGTGGTGACGACTGAAGCCGAAGAAAAACGAGTCTGGCGACGAGAGCAAAGAGGGTTATCAATCCGAATGGCCATCTCAATTAATTGATCCAGGGATCTCCCAGTGAGGAGCGAACAGACAAATGCGATGCGACTATCGTCTGTGGAATACAGAATGGGTTGTTGGTTAACAAACATGGAACATTGGAGTAGAAAAACTTACACTTTGTGGATGAGCCATCAAATTTATCTGGGAACGCCAAACGAGGACTGGCGTTGAGTGTAGATGGAGCCGAAGCTTGGGACGGTGGGCTCGGAGGAGGAGCTTGAGCTTCGGGTGCTTGTAGACGAAGACCTTGCAAGGCCCTTACCATTTCTTCGGTTAGCGAAGTAAGTCGGTTAAGTTGTTGTTGCTGGTGTGTGGAGAGCATTAAAGCTTGAGCAGATACCTCTGTGGTAAAGTGGTAAAAAAACTGCTGGATCGATTTCTGGTGAAGTCTTCTGTAATGAGGAGGCTGTGGCGTCAGAATCCATGTGCAGCTTTATTGAATCACAAAACAAGTCAGACAGGCATAAATCAGTAACAGGCATCAGATATAACGAAGGCAGGGCAGACTCATAAACAGAGTTCATGCTGAGGGTTGGCAGACAGACAATAGAATAACTCAGCTAGGCAGGCAGGGTCAGAATAGGCAGGCAGCAAACAATCATAAACGGGTAAACAGTCCAGGTCATCAACAGGTAACGTAAACATGGGAAAACCGCTCAGAAATGACTGCATTGAAAAACAAGACTTTGCAAAGAGAGCAAGTTTAAATAGACAGAGCAATGAGAAACACCTGTGCAGGTAATCAGTCTCAGGCACGGGGTGTGTGGGAAATTAAGTCTGAATGAACGAGAGGGGTCTGTCTGCAGACTGCAAGAGAGGGGCGTAACAAAGGGGGCGTAACGTGAAGCAGTAGGCGTAACTTGAAGTTGTCCAATTCACACAGAGCCACACGAGATGTTAAAACGAGATGTTGTTGGCAAGATGGCCGCTCGCGCAGAGACAACGGTGAGAATAATATTTCTCGAGATAATAGTTTAAATTTAAGTGTATGGATCAGTTTTATGTTTTGCAGTATTGTTTCTGGAGCTGATAACCTATTAAAACTTAACTTTAAATACTCCTGATGAGTTAAGTAAGCAACATTTTTACGTTCTTGCGGTGTAATAACACTTGGCGGTTAAAAGAACAAAATAAGGTAACGTTAGTTAAGTTAGGTTAGCCAGATGAATATTGTTAAAACGTCTCTTTTCAAAACCATTCTCCCAAGTAGATGACGTTGAATTTAATAAAGACGGGGTTTGCCGTTGTAGTGTCATATAAGTTAACGGTTAGCCAGAAAATATGTGGAAACGGGATTTATTGTGTATTGTGAAGTGTTTTTGTTGAATTGTTGAATACGTTCACTGGTGAATCAGTGTAAAGTTAAATCACCTGCTGCAGTTTTGGCTGGAATGAAAACTGCATAGTGAATCATAAAAGTGTGGGTTGTGTCACTCTTAACAAATGCACTTCATCCTGAATAGAGGACTTAATGATCTTACTGAAATATTACACCTTTAGATAACACGACTCTTTTGTAAAGTGTTTTTGATCTGATGATGTGTGTTAAGATAAAATTCTTATTGTTTTATTTGCTTCCAGCTTCATCCAACGGTTTGTAGGGAAGGTACATAAAAAAAATCTGATTTCTGAAGGCCTGAACTACAAATGCCAGTTCTGCAGCAAAATAGGAGAGTATGCATATGGTGTGGCACATATGCAAACCCATGAGAAGACAGCTGTCAAATTTGGAGGTATTTGTTATTTTAGATAAATGTGGCAGATCTTGTAAAATGTACAAATTGTTCACTAGTAATGTTAAGCTATTTATTACAATGTTAAACGGTGTATAGTTTTAATTCTGAACATTGGCATAATAATAATGTATCAGAATTTTATATACCTGTATTTATTTTTGTTTATAGGGTATAAAATGTACAGATGCCACTGTGTATGTTCCAAAAGCTACCATTATCACTGCTGCTATTGTGCGAGGATTATAACTCGGCAAAATGTATTTTCAAACCATGTGCAGAAATTTGGGTTAGCTAACGTGTCAACAGGTCCCTGTGTCCGTGGCAAAAATTGTCACAGTCACTGGCGTACTGGAAGGTGTGTGTAACTTAATTATTAATTCATATTACAACCTACAGTGATCTCATGACTAATACAGTATTATTTTACTTCCTTATAGATGTGACCACATACTTTACAAGGTGTAGGTTGTGTGGACATTTTTACAGATACCAGGAATGGGCAGAGGGCCTGCACAATTTCGATGACCACACAATATTAACACTGCATCTTTGCCTGTTCTTGAGACAGTCTATAAAGGTCAGTTTCACTTCTGTATTCATGCAATTCATCAATTTTTCAAAAAACTTGCATCCCTAGGAAAAGGAAATATGAGGTCACCATGATAAGAATTATGGCTAATTTTTTACAGGCCCAAAAACTTAGTTTAAAAATGTAATTGTAATTCATGTGCTTTACATGTTCTAAACTATGTAATATGTATCTCATTCCGTTTATGTAAAGGAACCTGTCCTCTCAAACCCATGCAAGGTGAAGAAGCCTTGCGGAGTCGAGTCCTCTCCAAAGGGAATGGGCATTTTGCAGGCATGTAAACATGCCAGCTTTCCACTTCATACATACTGTATCTTAATCCAAGATGCAACAGTAACTACATATGCTATTTGCAGGACACAAATGTGTACAGGGCACAGACCATGCAGATTTAGAGTGGCCCTTTATATTGGTCCAAGATGATGATGATTTAATATTGAGCCTACTGATTTTGCAGTGACTCTTGTTTAATGTTTACAGCTGCCTGAGGAAATGATGCACAAAATCTTGATCCTTGTGGTGCTACAAGATGGTGACCTGCAATCCATACCCTGGCTCTCACATGCACATGTTTCTGGAGGGTAGTGAGAGAAGAATCCTTCCTGAAGGAAGCACACTTCTGCTGGCTTGACAGTAAGTTTGGTCTCTTTTTTTCATCCTATATTTGTTTTAGAGGCAAAGCATCTCTGAGCTATAGGTAAAAGTCACTCATTCACAGGATCACTGGGTGCACTCAACTTGGAAACGTGGCTTGCTGCTTTTTATTTTGCAGCAAGGGCAGAGCAAAGAGTTTAGAACTAGAGAAGGGTTTGAGAAGAGTTAGTTTTTGTACCACTGTCCTGCAAATGCCAGCAAAACAACATGGATGGCACCTGGAGTGGTCACTTCCCATTATTAAAATGTAACAAGTGTGAAAAGAGTGTTGTACATAGATGTCAGCTGATTTGTGTTCTATAGCAGTTTATGACTGTGATGCTTTTAAGTGATTATTCTACATTTGTCCTTTATCTGTTTGGGGCCAAGTTAGATTTAAGTCTAGTTTATAGTGCTAAAATGATTATGATCATAATATAATAATTATTTATACACTGGCCTAATGTTTTGTTTGACAATAAGTGCTTATTGTACTTTCACATTTCTCTTGCTGAGGTGGCTCCCCACTCCTAAAAATGAATGGAGGGAACACTGCTACCAGAAAAGGTTTGCATCAAAAAATAAAAAAAATCTGACCATGTTTTACACATGAAACTTTCTCTTATTTTGTCATCAGGTGTGGTGAATTGGGATGCATTTTCAGAGGAGCATAGAAGGACCTCCAGAACTCCATATCGAATCTCCCGTTGCATTCAGTGCAGTTCTCTATACAAAGACTGTGAAGGTTACAGGGGATGTGGACAGAGGGGAACATTACAAGGATTCTACTCCAATGATGGATTTGCAGGATACTGCAGCGCTGACTGTTTTTATGAGGCTGGAGGCACTACTGTTGTTCTACTGGATGTGATTTTCTATTGTTATTCTATTGTTATATGCGTGTTGGAAAGAATCAGACTACATGCATTTCTACTTTTATTTATTATTTTTTATCTCAGCTCTGTAAATCTGAAGGCACTTTATATGCCAGTTAATATCGTTATATGCATGTTGGAAAGGATCAGACTACATGCATTTCTACTTTTTGTAATTAATTTTTTATCTCAGCTCTGTAAATCTGAAGGCACTTTATATGCCAGTTAATAAATTCAGTAAACAAAGAATCTATGCATTTTTTTCACAGATATGGGCTCTATGCGCGTCACAGTTCCGGATTGGCTTATACCGGCTGACAAACTTCCGGTTACATTGACCGCGAAATTCTAGCTCACTTGACGACAACCATGGCTCTCATTTACACTCGCTGTCTTCAAGACCTACCTCCTCTGACTATAAATGATGTGGACCGACTTGTCAAGAAGTCATGCACCACTCCCTCCAGCAAACGGGAAAAGGGATTCAAGATGTATATCGCCAGCTACATCGATAATTACGAGGGTAAGTCGTTACGTTGAAATGTTATTGTAGCAGCTATCGTTAGCGTTAATGTTAACTGAACGATTAGATGGCTAACGTTAAAGTTAGCTGTTTTGTTCGACTATGACTGACAGACTTGTCAGCTAACTTTTCGATTGTGAGTTTGTGTGAGTTTTCTTTAATAGGGATACTGTCAAGATACTGTGTAAAAATTTACCGTTACAGTCTCAAATTGTGTCTTCATCCTTCCTCACAGTGTCAATGAAAGACAAGGTGACAGGAGAGGTCAGCGTGAGGGCAGTCTGTCATAGATCCATGAAGAAAAGTGAAAAGCCACACGACTTGAGAGTAGGGTTATTGTTAGGGCAATGGTTAGGCAATGGTTAAGCTGATAAATTGCCTGTCAGCTTAATAAAAGTAACATTATCCAAGCAAACTAGGCCTGTATCATATTGTTACAAATTAACTAATTTTCATATTTAGTCTGTGAGCCTCAGAATACAGCATGATTTTTCTTGTTAATGCTTTATCTGTCAAGCAGTATCTCATCTAAGCTTCTATTTCTCCCTAGATGATGTTAAAGCACTCAAAACCTGTTGTTTTGGTGAGCAGCCATTGTTCCTGTGTGGCGGGCTGTGCCTTATGCAATCATTTGGTTGCACTTCTTTATCAGACTGCCCATTATTCGCAGCTAAACATTCCTGCTGTTCCCCCGGTGCACAGCTGCACAGACACAGAGCAGATCTGGCATAAACCAAGGACACTGGTAAGTCATGTAACATGTGAACTGTACTATTACTGTGCATATTGTAGCTATTGTGATGCCATATTGAATGTGTCTCTGATGTTAGGGTGTTAGGCCAGGCCCAGTTGGAGAAATGGAGTTTCGAAAACCCAGAAATTCAACAACAGACTGTGTAAGGTGAGATTATCTTTAATTTGTATCTCGGTGTGGTTTTTATATGTAACCCATTTAATGCATGTTGTGTATGTTTATGTGTGGTGTAGTGATTTTTACTTGAATAAATTTTTTTTTTTACTGGTATTATTTTTCAGAAGTTCTCTCTACAAAGCGCTGGATGGGGAACTGCCGGATCTTGCCATGTTGAGAGTATCAGAGGTGTACAAAGACTTTCCCCCTTCACTTGCACCCTTGGTAACAACAATGGGCATGTCAGCTGATGTCCCGTTAGTCCAGTCTGCTTTTGGAGCTGTCCAGGCAGGGAGCGTGCTGTCTTTTCAGCAGAAACCACCAGCAATGAGGGAAGTCATCAACATCCCATCCGCCCCTGCCTCACCCACCCTTCCCATCCACAGCTACAGGCTCGAACCACCATCCTGTGCCTATGTTCTATCAGAGCAGGAACATCTACACCTGAAGGCTCTGGAGGTGTCATTCAACATGGCCCACAGGATAGAAGCTGCAACACAAGGGCAGAGTTCGTGCCAGGAGTGGCATCGTTTGAGAAAGATGAGAGTGACATCTACTCGCTTCCACGAGGTATGCCATGTTCGTGGACATACGTCTGCAGAGAATCTGGCTGAGAGAATTCTCAGGGGAACTGGTCAGACCACGGACATGAGGAGAGGTATTGATATGGAGCCACTCGCTGTTAAAGAGTATTGCACTCTTAAAAACGTGAACTGTTCACCCTGCGGGTTCATTGTACATCCTGATGCTCCATGGCTGGGTAGCTCTCCTGATGGAGTCATCTTTGATCCCTCTGGGAACCCACCATTTGGTCTCCTTGAGGTCAAATGCCCCAATATCCAGAGCTATGTGGACTGCCCCTATCTAAAAATGTCTGGTGGTGCTTTGAAACTCAGGAGGCAGCACAAGTACTACTGGCAAGTTCAAGGTCAGATGCTCTTGACAGGGCTAGAGTGGTGTGATTTTGTTGTTTGTGCTCAGGAAGACATGTTAGTCGAGCGAATTTATAAAGATCTTGATGTAATGCACACCATTAGAGACAGAGCAGATCATTTTTTCTTTTACCACTACATACAGAAGTTTTTGCAGTAAGTCACTCCAATGACCTTGGGCATAGTATCTTTCAATAAGTTTAATCAGTTTCAATCAGTTCATTAATCAGTTTCAATCAGTTCAGTGAGTTCAGGTGTTATTGTTCATTTTTACAAATCTATACAATATCTGAACTGATCTATTGTTTATTTTTGCGAGTCTATACAGTATCCAAACTGATCTACTGTTCATGTTAGCAAGTCTATACAAAATGGAAATTGTTACTTGGTATACAATACACTTGTTTTTATTGTTTTACTGTTACACTGTATACTGCTGTTCACAGATATTTTTATACTGTTACATAACTGTCAATGTAGACTAGCATTACAATAGTACAGCTTTTCCCAAAGTGCCCATGGATCATCAAGTTACTGTTGATGGGCTCTGAAAGGGATTTTGTGTACATTTATTTATTTGCTTTAATAATTGTGAAGGAATGTTGTAACTATCATAATAAATGTAATTCATAAATATAACTTATGACTCAACATTCAAATAAATAGAAAAGACACTTGAAAATACTGTATCTTAGTCTTGTCTTTCACCATAGTTGTAAATAAAGATTTGAGCAGGTGGCAGAAGATTGACAGAATTAGAATCGTGTTGCAATTGCAGATTTAACTATGACTGCTCTAACAAAGGAAGGAGGTCAAAAGTTGGATTGTAAAAATTGTGTTTTAATGAACCAACTGGTCAAGAAGAATGTAAATTATCAGGTATCAGTAATGAAAGAATGTTGGTACGAACTATGTGGTAAGTCAAAAGGCAAGCAAAAAAACATCAGGACATCATAGTAAGAAAATTAGACAGTTTGCAGAAAATATTTACAATATTTCAAACCATGCCTTAAAAAGTGGTCCGTTCTGATAGTTAACAGAATTATATGTGGCAAGTCAAAAAACATCCCAGATGAGACCAAAGCAACAAGCAAACAAATCTATTAGGCAATCATAGTAAGAAAATTAGACAGTTTCCAGACCATATTTAAAACAGTATATTTACAACATTTCAATGTGCCAAATAAAGACTTAGTACATAGACAAGAATGACACTGTAGACTCACTGGGCCCATGCCTTGACAAGTGGTCCATTCTGATAGTTAATGAGAAGACATGACACTGCAAACAGTTGATTAATGCTACCAGAAATGGACAAGGGGATGACTGCGTCAAACAACTTATGTTCCTTCACCCGCCGGATCAGGCGTTCAACATGCACCCTGAGCCTGGCCACAGACTGAGTGTGTCTCACCTCTCCGGCAGACATTTGTGTGCCCTTGGTCACAAAAGCAGGCCTGTGGATTTTGCATGGTACCAGGTTATCAATTAAGAAGCCCTTGTCCACCATTATGGCCATGTCAGGGGTAAGGACGTCGATGATCCCTGATTGCTTGAACAGCTCCCGGTCACTGATTGACCCCGCATACAGTCCAGAGACAAAAGTTACTGCACCATGAGGTGCCATTCCTATCAAAGCCTTGAAGGTGCAGTGAGACTTGTAGTTGGAAAAGACCTCACTCTGTAATAGCAGAGACGAAGGCGTTTGGCAGCGGAGCTCGGTACAGTCCAGGATAACCTGGGTATCTCGGAAATTCTCAAATTCCTCTGGCAGGTAGGCTCGTACTCTCTCTTTCGGCAACCAAATTTGAAGGGAACCTAAAAGAAAATAGAGGAAGTTTGCCCAAGTGGTTATGATGCGGCTCACTGTAGTCTGATGGACATGGAAGCGATGAGCCAGATCTTTCTGCTTGAGGCCCAAAGCAAGGTGCATCATGAAGAGGAAGAATTCATCAATTGCAGGAAGTGCCGAGTCTTCACATATATCCAGTCTCCCTGGTGACTTTGGAGCTGGTGACGCGAATCATTCTGTGTGTTGAATGTTCAATCTGTTCCCAGAAGGCCATCATGTGTTTATAGGTTGCAAATCTGCAAAGAAATAAATAGTTTATTTTAAAACATTTAAGGCATAACACATAGTACAATAATTACTAGTCTTAAACTGATTCTCAGATAATGAAACTACACTGACTTTGCACACGCCCACCCCTCAACACTCTCACACACACATCACACTACACACACACACAAGCCCCTCCCCTCCCCTCCCCTCATTCTAGCACTTTAGTCCCATTTATCACATTTAGCCCCAACCACCCCTTCCACACAAGCCACATACATACCTCTTGCCCATACCACTTTATCACCTTTACACTTTTGCCCACCCATCCCCACCCCAACTGCACTTAAGCACTGCCCTTCACCAGACAGCCCCCCACAACTGCATTCTACACATCTTTTTTGTGCTAATGGCTTACATAACCAATAACTATCACAAAATGGTTTTACCTTGTGTAAAAGCGAATATCCTCATCAGACCCCACAAACCTCTGGAGGCCAAATCGGCTATTCACCTTGGCCTGCTCCAGCTGTTTCCGCAGATCTTCTATCTCTCTCTTCAACTCCTCATTTTCACATAGTGATAAGTCTAGAGCTGCAGGCTCCGGAACTGAACAATAATCATGTCCGACTGCATGTCCACGATCAATTTCCATTTCGTTTTCCTCCATATCTGATTCCGGTAGCGGTGGTCGCTCTTGTCGTTCCCAAATACTTAACCTCGGCGGCTGCATTTGGCGTTCACGGTTCCACTCAAATACTGAGGGGACAGCACCTTTTTTCAGACGCCTCCTACTTGTTCCTTCCACAAAATCATCTGGTTTGAAATGTACACTGCATACCTTTGTGTGTTTCGTGATTTGGAAGTTGATCCTCTAATGTTTACTATCCATTTTTTCCTGATCTCCTTCTTCCGGAAAGGAATGAAAACTAGCACATGAGTTGCTAGCGTGAAGACACAGAGCACACGGGACACTACAGTGCTCCGACGCTGCCTTCATTTGCTTTTGACGTCGGAAAACCGTCTTTTCCATGGTTATGGAGAAGATATTATTTAATATAATATATATATATATATATATTATATATATTATATATAATAAACTCGATTTAAAACTGTATAAAAACTACGACGTTTTCTTTGTTGTTTTCGTGAGGGGGCGTGACTGCCACACAGCTGATGGTTTCTTAGTTACCATACAAACCGGAAGCGCCCTTGCCGGTATACAGTAGGAGCGGAAATACTTTAGAATTCTCGTTGCTTAGAGCCCATTGTGTGTTGTAGGTGTCTTTCAATAAATCTAAATACAAGATGGGCTGTAAGGTGACACCATTGTTCTCATAGGCACTGTATGTTGACAGGCTTGTATTAAGATTCACCATGGCAACAGGTAAATTGAAGGCAGAACCTTAATGTACGTAGATATATTAATCCATGTTTATGTAGACAGTGAACATTTATCTTTTAAAACGACTCCGACTCATGTCGGAAACGAACATGGAAACGTTGTCAATAAATTAGTTTCATTAAGCAGACTTACATTTCCTTGGGGTGCATTTAGAACATCATATATTATTAATGAAAGTAAAAACACATGAAAAGTCAGAATGCCGAGGAAGGTTATGTTTTTTACGTTATCAGCTCCAGAAACAATACTGCAAAACATAAAAGTGATTCATAAACTTAAACTATTATCTCGGGAAATATTGTTCTCTAAGTGAGCGGCCACCTTGCCAACAACATCTCGTTTCAACATCTCGCGTGGTTCTGTGTGATTTGGACAACTTCAAGTTACGCCCCCTGTTTCACGTTACGCCCCTTGCTTCAAGTTACGCTCCTCTCTTGCAGTCTGCAGACAGATACTACTGGAATGAACTGGTTAACACGCTGGTGATAGTTCCCTCTGGTGGTGATTTAAGGGAGCCACAGAGGCTGAATTTTTGAAAGTAATGATGCTGAAAATGCAGCTTTGCTACACAGGAATAAATTATATATTAAAGTATATGAAACAGGAAACTAATATTAGAAATTGCAATAATATTTCACAATATTACATTTTTTTCTGTATTTTGATCAAATAAATACAGCTTTGATGAGCAAAAGAGAGTCAATTAAAAAACCAGGTCAATTATTTAGAAATGTTATGATATAGGCCTAACTTAACATAACATAATATCAAAACAAACTGAAGCATTCAAACTGATAGAACAGAATAGAAAACAAACTGAAGCATTTAAACTGAGATCTGTAAGCTAATTATAAAAAAAACCTTGAACATGTGCATTCTTATATAGCTATCTAAACATCACTATGAAGTGTAGTTTGCACAATACACCTGTGTGGGACTGTAAATGTCATTGCAATTCTTTCGTTTTTGCTAGAATTCAATCAAATGGCTTCCCAACTAATTTTTTTGCGTGCGCAGCTTAGAGGGAACAGTGATCACAACAAAAAAAACTTATATAATTTTTTTTAAAATAAAAAAATCATATCAAAATGTATTTTAAATTCATTTAAAAGAATTAAAAATAGAAAATTATATACATATTGCGATCAGTTCAGATGCAGCACAGTCCTCATTCAACAAATGCTCGAGCCCCTGCCCCTTTGAGGTCCGACCCTAAAGTGCCCTTGCGGTCTGGTCTGTGCGATATGAAAGATACTAATATGCAGAGTATGCTGTTTGCATAGGGCACCAAGTCCCGGGGGGGAGGGAATCCGGCGCCGAGAAAAAAGTAAAAAAAAGATGAAAACAAATCCCGCACATCACTTTCAGGTAGGCTACATTCACAATCAAATATGTATTAAGACAACATATACATTATTTTTTTTTTTGGCTTATAAAAACAGACCTAAGCCAACAACAACCTTTAAAATTACTTAACATGCATTATATATAAACAATGAGGCTGCTGAAAAAAAATTATAAGTTTTTTTTAACTATATATATATATATATAGTAGCGCCCAAAAGGGTCCATTACAGTTTCCATTCAAACAATACAAGTCCCATCATAACCAGTAAAACCATTAAGCATTTTGTGATAGTGTCTATTATTTTATTTTTTTTGACATTACATGTTATAAATGCCTGTAAAGGGCACCAAAGGCCTGGTCATTGCTGCTGTTACACTTACAGGACAATCATATCCTTGTTTAATATGCTATTGACCAAACATTTAATTCAAATATGCACTTAATTATTCATTTTTGGACACCTTTTTGCTATAGATGACACAGCCTCTATAATTTCTTCAACAAAAACATGTGGACATCACAACCCTTACAAAAATAAACCATGTAGTAAAACTGCTTAGTTTTCTTTTGTGTGATTTCTGAATGCTTGAGACTATAAAATCAATCAGACAACTGTATTACTGCCATAGGTAACTGTCTAGAGCTAAAAAATAAATAAATAATACAATTTAATTACAATGTATTTATTTATTTACTTTTATATTTTACTAAAGTTTTATTTTGAATAGATGTTCTATTTTCCCCTATATTAGGTGTTTTATTTTTTACTTCCATAATATATGAGGGACGGGGCGCAACAATAAAGTCCTGCTTATAGGGCACACATTTGGCCAGCAGCGGCCCTGATAAAGATGTCTCTACGATCTGCTTTTGAAGAAATATCGTTGTATCGTGCAGCACACATTCTATCAGCTGCAGTTCTGTCTCCGCCGTATCAATATACTGTACAGCACCACAAACATTCACATCAGTAAGAAGATATTCTGAAGAATGTAGAAAACCAAACAGTTGCTGTCCACATTGACTTTGACAGTATAGGGAACACTGTGGACCAGCAACTGTTTGGTTTCCCACCTTCTTCAAAATAGCGTTTATGTTTAGCAGAAGAAGGAAACTCAGGTTTAAAACTTTAAGTTTTAAGTAGTTAAGAATTTACTCAAAACTTTTGAGTAAATTAAGGAATACAAATAAAACACTAGCCTATTTTAATTCTTGGATGAATTATTCCTTTGTTTATTAAACATCAAACACAAAGAGAAAATCACTTACTATTCTTTACTGAAAAACTAATACAGTTTATTTAATAAGAATCAATGTATATAGGGTTTTATTTTTAGATTTGTTCATTCAGTTTCTTGAATTCTTCTACTAAATACACCTATAGCCTACCTAAAAATAAAACACTGTTTATGTTATTTGTATTTGTAACGTATATCTTTGTTCTCTTTTTTTTTATATATATGACAAAGCCACAGCCATATCACCCTGCAGCCCAAGACCGCTTGCCCACTGAAGCTAATGCTGGGTTGGCTACACACTAGTGCTGTGCGATATGACGATATATATCGGATGGACGAAATAAAAAGTCTATCGTTTCATATTATGTTCTATCGTTTATATCGTGGTGTCGCAAAATACATTGTTTCCGGTAATACCTTTTCGTCATTTGAGTGACTGATCTTTATACGCTGCCCACCACGAGACGTGAAGGAGAGACAGAAGACTATGGAAAGCCAAATGGGTCAGAATTCGCCTGGTTTTCACCGCCGTGTGATTATTAAAATGCCGTTTTCATAACGCCGCAAGGCGTTAAATAAGCGCCGTTAGGCGATAAGTTAACGGCAGACGCCACCACGCGTTAAAATAACGGCAGGCGCCGACCGACGTTAAGGTAACGCCACACGCCACTTAAGATGCAGATTTATTCGCTTATCTACATGGACACACCTCTCATGGCTACGAGAAATCTACGGCAAGTCTGAGCATCCAGTTTGCTACAGCGCGAAGATGGCAAGGAGAGCTTTTGTTTTGCAGTGTAAACACACTTATAACTTCGTTTAATGGATTTACATTGCATGCATTTTCAGTATTGCATTCATTTAAAGTTCTAAAATTGTTTAAAGACATATGTCCCAATTCAAAAATCAGCTGTGTGCTATAACAGGGATATTTTTCTGAACATTGCACTATTAGTTTGTTATTATAATGTCATGTTTAAATTGTGTAATTAACTTGATTTATAGGGCTAATTGCTATATTTTCTTTAAAGTATTTACATATAGATAAATAGACAGACAGATATATGAGGACCCAATAAAAAAAAACCCAGAAAAAAACAGAATTATGGCTCACAGACTGGAATAAAGTTGGTTTGACGTTGGACGTTCGATATTCGCAAATTTAGGGACCGTCTCTAAAGTTACTGAAAACAAATTATTTACATTTTATTTTAATAAATATAAAAAATATAAAAGGTGCGCATTATAGTTGATACCTAGATGTACATTTTACAGTTGTTTTTATGAATGTAAGTCATTCTGCTCATTTGGTATTGAAGTTAGAAAAATGTATACCAATATCGCATGTAACATTAGAGATGGTCCCTAAATATGCGAATATTGAACGTCCAACGTCAAACCAACTTTATGCCAGTCTGTGAGCCATAATTCTCTGAACATTTCACTATTAGTTTATTAGTTTAAAGACCGTATAAAGTGCTAATTTTAAAAACAGAGCCTGGTGCTATAAAAGGGAATTTTTTCTGAGCACTTTACTATTAGTTTATTATCATATGTCATGGGTTAATAAATATATTTTCTTTCAATTACATGTTGTGCTGCACAAAAGGTATTTGTTAAGATACACCTTTTTTTATTTATTTTTATTTTATTGAACAAAATTCATGTGCATTTACACTTCACAGTATACAGTGTTTAAAACAATTTTTGCCACCTTCGCGCTGTAGCAAACTGGATGCTCAGACTTGCCGTAGATTCCTCGTAGCCATGAGAGGTGTGTCCATGTAGATAAGCGAATAAATCTGCATCTTAAGTGGCGTGTGGCGTTAACTTAACGTCGGTCGGAGCCTGGCGTTATTTTAACGCGTGGTGGCGTCTGCCGTTAACTTATCGCCTAACGGCGCTTATTTAACGCCTTGCGGCGTTATGAAAACGGCGTTTTAATAATCATACGGCGGTGAAAACCAGGCGAATTCTGAACCATTTGGCTTTCCATAGCTATCAGGGCGGCGTATTTGACGGCGCTAATACTGTTTTAAACGCCGTCAAAAACGGCGTTTTGTATGTAAACGCGATCTATCTATAGCGTAATTCTGAACCTTTTGGCTTGCCATAGATAGCAAACGCCGTAAAAACCGCGCGTAACCCGTATAAATGCCGTATTTAACGCCGTTCTGATTGCACAAAAGCACGCGTTATTTACGGCGTTTTCCTTGTAGTATAATGAGACACGCCCGCTGATTTCCACAGCCAGTAATATTGAACTGTTCTCACCCAATCAATGATCAACAGAACCAGACCAGACCAATTGATTAAATAGTAATTCACATCATATTAAGATCATGGCAAGACGAAACTTCATTTTGCTTAAGCGGACATTGGTGGACTGCACTCGACAACTGACAGGAGATTTTGAATGTGCTTCAATTTCAATGTGCTCCAATCAACTTTATTGAGGTAAGGATCGTTTCTTCAGACTTGTTAACATATTGCTGCCTGTCAATCTGTTCCTTAATTACCGTCGGCGCTCATTCAGCTTGTCAGCTCATTTAGGAGCGGCCACCGATGGTTGCATTAAAGCTAACATACAGGCTTTCTGCTAGCTTTAATGATCTAACGAATTTTGGATAGTTTTTACTCCACGAATCGTTTTGTTAAGTTTTATGAACTTCTCTTAATAGTCGAATATTCTCCATATGATCGGTTTGATTAGGGGTGCTAGATAAGCGTTTTGTAACTTCAAGTAACATATTTTTAATCTTTAAACTGTGTATTTATGTCTTGTGTTTTTAAAAGGATCTAGTATAAAATAGCATGAATATTTTGGCACGTCCATAGCTTATTTTTAACGTCTACTTTTGGTTTTAGATTGGAAACATTGCAAAGAAGCCTTGAATGGGCAAGAGGGCGGCTGATTACTGTCCCAGCAGCTGATCCGTGACATGGGAGTATATAGCAGAAGTACCTGACAGAGAGCATGGACAACAAGGTGAGTGAAACATTACAAATCATAATCAAACACACCCGAACAAGCTAATCAATGTCTTTAGGATCACTAGGAAGTTACAAGCAGGTGAGTTTGATCAAGGTTTGAGGTAAAAATGTGTGGCACTCAAGGGCCAGAGTTGAGAACCCCTGTTTTTGAGGTAAACATTCCAGGATTTTATTAATGCAAGTGAACAGGGCTCAATATAGACCATTTGACAGTCCAAAATCCATGTTTTAAGCACAAGTAAGATTTTTATTTAAAAACAAAAAGCTCTGATGTCTATTCACAAGATGGTTTACTTCACAATTCACAACTGTGCTGTATGCAAGCTGAGAGGGTCACACGTGATGTGGTGGCATTTATATATAAAAAGTGTGTATATATTAGTGGTGGGCATAGATAAATTTTTTTAATCTAGATTAATCTTGGAATTAATCTAGATTAAAATGGCTCATTTGAATTCTGCCGAAGGCATTCAGAATATGTGTGCTACCCAAATAATGACTAAAAGTAAGTCTTTGAGAACGGGTTTCTCAAGCCAGGTGGCGCATTAGACCAGGGGCTCATCTCCTGTTTCCAAAATGCATCACAAACTTTAATCTCTTCCCGTCCCAATCCCACGAAAAAACTGGGGGAAAATCCCGTCCCGTTCCACTCCCGGAAGAATGACTCCCATTCCCTCCCACTCCCGTGTTGTTGTTTTTTGCCGATAACTGTCAATTACAGTAAAAATATAGTACAGATCACAGCGTGCCCACCTTATTAGTTGAATAAAAACCCAAAATGTCGTTTTTTTGTTGTTATATTGAACTGAAAGCCATCTTATGCAGTGTTGCACAGATTACATTTCATGTAAATCATCCATGCTAACACACACGTCTTCTATTTTTATTTTTTAGACATTTCACTCTCTATAGATATATTTTTCAAAGACGGAGTTTTTGAAGTTTCTCGCTCAAGTTCACATGAGACCTAAAGCGCATCCTGTTTGCTTAAAAGCGCAACGTTTCGTTGTTATTCTGAGTGCACACAAATAAACGTAGAGTCTTTACAGATTCGAAAGATGTATTAGGCTACTTTTATCTGTATGACCAAGAATGACGGAGATTTTAAGAGCAAGTGAGCGCACCGGAGCCTGTCCTGCAGCAAACGCGCTTCCACACAAACACTTCAATAGCGCACATTTCTCTAGGTTAACATCATATTGAGCGGCCATGTAAAGTTGCTACTACATACATCTTTCAGATGAAAAGCCATATTTGAGGTTGATGAATGATAGGTGAGCGTTTGGATGTCCTGCCCGATTGTATTACCACATAGACCAGCCGTTAACAATCTGTCCATCACGGACTGCGAGCCTCTAGTTCGAAGACTCGTTCTCGCCCCCTACAGTGCAATTCGGCTAGGTATACATCCGCGTTAAAATATCAGGGTGAAAGTCATCATAGCTTGCGTAGTATAGACCCAGCTCCCAACCCAACTTTGAGAATAGATTAACGGCGATATTTTTTTTATCGCCCGATAAGAGTCTCACGTTAACGCAGCACGTTAACGCCGATAACGGCCCACCACTAGTGTATATATATATATATATATATATATATATATATATATATATTAGGGCTGTGCGATATGGACAAAAAATATATATCACGATTTTTAAATTATTTTTCGATTTCGATTTTAATCGCGATTTTGACAAACAGACATGCTTTATCTCACATACTTGTTTTTGCACATCTTACTTGTTTTTGCACATCTTACTTGTCTTGCACATCTTGTTTTGCACTTTTCTTTATTCTATTACACATTTTACTCTTTATTTCTTGTTTTTACCTATATATATATATATATATATATGATTAAGAGAATCTATGCTCTTGTGTGGTGTTACTTTTATATAATTTTTATTCTTTGCACTGTCCACTGAGTGGACCTGATTTGATTTACATTTCACTTTTGATTATACCCTGTATAATTTATCATGTGACAAATAAAGAAACCTTGACCTTTACAGTTATAAATGCATTCTGTGTGAATTTGAAACATATTTCCAAAGGAAACCAATTAGACCTTTCCCAAAAAGTTGTAACATGTCTCTAGAACAGACATATGGCAAAATACATATATATATATATATATATATATAATATGTATATGTGAGTAATCAAATCCAACAAAACAAGATGCAACCAGAGCATGTGAGCGAATCCGAGCGGTTCAATATTCTGCTTTGTGTGTGTGCGCTCCGCTCAGTCGTTCACGGCTGATCATCCGCTAATGTTCCGCTCATGCTCACCGGTAAACCGAATCCCGCTCAAATCACCGGCTCACATAAAATGTCTCCAGTAAGATTAGGCATTTTTATTTTTTCCTGTTTATAGTGACATTATTGAATAAATGTCTCAATTAAAGCAGTAGTCCGATAAGAAATGGTTATGTTTCAGAGTGAAATTGTTCATTTAAATTAGGGATGTTCATTAACCTTTAACCAACCGATAATAATTTTGACCCATACAATCAGTTAAACGGTTTAAATTCACTTATTTATTTATTTTTAGTAATTTATCAAAATATTTTAAAAGGTTTGCTGCATGGTTAAAATAAGCTACACGTATAAAAATACAAGTTTTTTAGAGAGAGCGAGAGAGAGAAAAAAACAAAGTAGCCTATAAGTCGCATTTTATTATTTCATTCAGAAATAGCCCAACATGAATTACAAACATTATAATGAACACTGTAAACATAGCTAGGCTATTTTAGTTCCCCTCACTCCACAACAAATCCTTTCAATTAACAGTAGGCTAGAAAATAACAAGAATTAAAAATAAGAAGCTATAACGACAAACCAAAACTAATTATTTTAGGCTAAAACAAAACTGAAACCAATGTTGGGTCTCTCCTTCAACACAAAATCAAATGTTCCCGTATTCACGGTATTTAAATGCCAAAATATTATTTACCTTTTATTTATTTACCCTTACAATATCCACATAAAACAAAATGTTTTGCATAACTTCACGGCGGTACGGTGATAACGCTAAACAGCACAGATTTTACTACATATTTAAACAGAGCAGTGTGTTTTTCCATATGTTTGACCGGTTGTTTTTTATAATGATAAATGAACAGGCTGCATTGTGAAGGTAGAATGCTTAAATGTGTGCGCATGCGGCGCTGGAGCAATCACTGGATTTATTCCTCTTCTAACAGTGGAAGCAACTCCTCTTGGTCATGAAGATAATCAGAATTGTAAAAGGTCTGCTTTTATTTGTGTACATTCAATAAAACAATTATCTTTGCTTTTTTGTAAAATAAGCAAAAAAATAGAATGCAGCTTTCTGCCGTCTGCTTTAATTTCGTGCAGCACAATAATGAACAAACTCTGCATACTCTACAAAACACTGGGTTCAAAACAACCAGTTTGGGCTGGGTAAAAGAGTACATTTGGGGTTAATTTTACCCAGTACATTTGATTGTTTATTTAACCCATCAGTAATGGATTTAACTCAGCTAATGGCTTTATTCGTTTCTATTATAATATTCGCTTTTAATATAATATTAATATTATAATATTTTTCTTTTTTTTACTTTATGCATGAAATAATATTTACAGATTAATAAATCCTCTAAACTTCTGTAAAATACTCCAGACGTGATAACTTCCTTTATTTCTAATTTGCTTGTTTTTATAAGCTATAAGCCTACACATTGCCTATTTAATCTCGTTTAACAAACATTATAAGTAAAGATTAAACCGATGTAATTCACGAGTAAATGGACCACTCTGTAACTGTGTGTCCACCGTAACGGCGCTGGCTCTCACGCCGAGCTGGAGTCGTGTTCGGCGGGAACTGATCACGGATAAGACCGCCGCTCTGCGCTTCACTCATGGACGAAATGAACTGCGATTGCCTTCATAACCTGACCAAAAACAAACAGTCAACAGCTCTGAGGACATATTTTAAAATTCAAAGAATTTGTGTTCTGTATCTTTATAAATATAATCGTTTATTTTTAAGCATCAGACGCTTCAACATTCAATAAGACCGATGCGATTAGTGAGTCACACCGCGAATGTTACTCTGCATAGATTTAAACAATATACTGACCGAAACAATTTTATAAATAAAATAAAATGTACACAAACTACCCAAACACTGAACAAATAACCCCAAAAAATGACTCAAAAGGCTCAACCCAGCATCTAGGTGAATTAAGTTTTTCTCTGCTCGCAGAAGTGCTGCAGGTGCGTGATGTAATATGATATGATCAGGTGAATCGTGATGTGATATGATATGATCAGGTGAATCGTGATGTGATATGATATGATCAGGTGAATCGTGATGTGATATGATCAGGTGAATCGTGATGTGATATGATATGATCAGGTGAATCGTGATGTGATGTGATATGATCAGGTGAATCGTGATGTGATACGATATGATCAGGTGAATCGTGATGTGATACGATATGATCAGGTGAATCGTGATGTGATACGATATGATCAGGTGAATCGTGATGTGATACGATATGATCAGGTGAATCGTGATGTGATATGATATGATCAGGTGAATCGTGATGTGATGTGATATGATCAGGTGAATCGTGATGTGATGTGATATGATCAGGTGAATCGTGATGTGATACGATATGATCAGGTGAATCGTGATGTGATACGATATGATCAGGTGAATCGTGATGTGATATGATATGATCAGGTGAATCGTGATGTGATGTGATATGATCAGGTGAATCGTGATGTGATGTGATATGATATGATCAGGTGAATCGTGATGTGATGTGATATGATCAGGTGAATCGTGATGTGATATGATATGATCAGGTGAATCGTGATGTGATGTGATATGATCAGGTGAATCGTGATGTGATATGATATGATCAGGTGAATCGTGATGTGATATGATATGATCAGGTGAATCGTGATGTGATATGATATGATCAGGTGAATCGTGATGTGATGTGATATGATCAGGTGAATCGTGATGTGATATGATATGATCAGGTGAATCGTGATGTGATGTGATATGATCAGGTGAATCGTGATGTGATGTGATATGATCAGGTGAATCGTGATGTGATGTGATATGATCAGGTGAATCGTGATGTGATATGATATGATCAGGTGAATCGTGATGTGATATGATATGATCAGGTGAATCGTGATGTGATATGATATGATCAGGTGTGTGATGTGATATGATATGATCAGGTGTGTGATGTGATATGATATGATCAGGTGAATCGTGATGTAATATGATATGATCAGGTGAATCGTGATGTAATATGATATGATCAGGTGAATCGTGATGTGATATGATATGATCAGGTGAATCGTGATGTAATATGATATGATCAGGTGTATCGTGATGTAATATGATATGATCAGGTGTGTGATGTAATATGATATGATCAGGTGGATCGTGATGTAATATGATATGATCAGGTGTGTGATGTAATATGATATGATCAGGTGGATCGTGATGTAATATGATATGATCAGGTGAATCGTGATGTAATATGATATGATCAGGTGAATCGTGATGTAATATGATATGATCAGGTGGATCCTCTTTCTGTTGTTTGCTGCTTTTTGCACATGTGAAATTAATCCCCGAAAAACAGATGCTAGTATTTTTAACGGGTCACAGACACTTATTCTTTTTAATTTAATTCAGTTCTATAATATTTGTCGGTTAACGGTTAGGAAAAATAACCGAAATGAACATCCCTAATTTAAATGTATAACATTTAAAATCTTAATTTAAAAACGTGTCTTGTTTTGAAGCCACTTGGAACATTTGCGTAAAAAAATAAATAACTGAAAAAGTAGGCTATAGTTTCCATTAAAACAACGCTTCATATTCAAAACACGCACACAAGATGAAAAGCAGATATAGAATTTCACAAAATACTTATCAGGCCCATGAAAGCACACACAAGATGAAATGCACTTGACAAATAATTATTTCGTGGCGTAAATAAAAGAAACACTTTCTAAAATTAAAAAAAGACCAAAACTGCGGGGAAATGCGGTCTATTAAAACATCTGTCAATCTTCACAGGATTTTTGAATTTGCTTTTAGAAACATTAGCTCTTAGACAAACATTGCTTAGCCTATTCCACAGATTCTGGAATTAACAAATTACCAAAGGGGCATTTTGTGCTGAGCGAGTGGTGCTGAGCGTATGAGCGAGCGGAGCGCAATCTTCAGAAAGACGCTCTCTGCTCTGAAGGAAATATGATCGCTACTCCCCGCTGTGTGCTCTGCATGCAACATGCATTTGTTTGGCCACCAAGTCCTTATCCTGTTCTGAACTCATCTTCCCTGTTTCTTTAGCATACTATCTGTCTGTATGCCCGGTCTGCTCTGTTCTGCTGCATTCTGATTGGTTCGGATAGCATACTGCGGGAGGTTGGGGCAGGGGCGCAGAAAAAATCGAGCTATAAAGCGATTTAGAAATCGCACAATCTCAAATCGCGATTTTATTTCGATTTCGATTAATCGCACAGCCCTAATATATATATATAATAATAATAATAATAACTGCTCAGTGCTCATTTTGCTAGAGAAGATGCTTAATAACCTAAACAAGGACTTTTGGAACATCAAAACTGGTCTAAGTTGAGGCCTGTTCACTTGCATTAAATGGAGAAAAATGTTTTCTTCTGAAATCATATTTTCTGTTCTGCTAAAAAGGACCTCTACATCAGTGGCGCTGAACCACGTTTCTGGATCCCACCAAACCAACACGGCACATCTTGCATGTCTCTTTTAATCAAACACAACTGATTCAGCCCATTGAGCGACTCCAAAACCTGAAAAGGGTGTGGGCTCTGTGAATGTGGTTGGGAACCAATTTATACATTATGGATGACCTGGGGGGTTGGTAAATAATGATGGAATTTTTATTTTTGGGTGAACTGTACTTTAAAAAAATATATTTGTAATGAAGTTTTTTTTTTTCTTCTCACCAAGGCTACATCTATTTGATACTGTAAAAATGCTGTAAAACCAGTAATATTCTGATGTATTAAAACTTGAAATAACACTTCTATTTAAATATATCGTCCCGGAGGTGCTCCAACCCTGAAAAAACCCTCACCTGCCTGATCATGAAGACCTTGATTAGCTTGTTCAGGTGTGTTTGATTAGGTTGGAGCTGAATTTTGCAAGACATCAGCACTCCAGGAGCGACGTTGCCTATCCCTGGAATATATTAAATATAATTTATTCCTGTGATTTTTAAAAGTTGAATTTTCAGCATCATTAATCCATTTGAGTGGAAGTATTGATTCAAGATTTTTATTTTTTAAATTAAAAAATGTAAAAAATCTGCATTAATATGAATTATATATTGAAAACTAACAGTCATTATGTTTGTTCCAGGGAGTTCAATTTGAGTGGTTGCGTGTCATATTCCGACATAAGAGATGCTGCGCTCGATGAAATGGTTGCTGACTTCATGGCTGGGGAATGACCAGCTTGGATCTGAGGCTGTGAGGGCACAGTTACTGGCAGATGGTGTTTGGGTCCAGAGAAACAGTGCAGAGGAGTTTAGTTCAAATTGAACCTAGGGTAGCTGCGCTGCAATATCGCAAAGACCACAGAGAAGACTACAGTGTCGCTGGACCGAACACCCTTCGGCACCTTGATGGCAAATTGGCAACCATAAATTGATGAGGTAAATATACACAAGTTACGCAGCAATATAATTATAATTATTAATATATAATTATATATATTTTTTTATAATACACGTCATGTAGCTTATAATTATTATCGTTTTTATTTTTAAACGTACAGTACAAATGTTTAGAACAATACAAATTTGTATTGTTTTTAATGATGTCTCTATGCCCTCCAAGGCTACATTTTTGATATTTACTGTAAAAACATTAATATTGTGAAATAGTATTACAATGTTATTTTCATCTTCATTACTCCAGTCTTTAGTGTCATGTGATCCATCAAAAATCATTCTAATATGATGATTTGCGTACTGAAGAAACTTTTTTTAATTTTTATTATCCATGTTGAAAACAGTTGTGCTACTTAATATGTATGCTGATACCAATAATAACCGAGCAGCATATTATAATTATTTCTGACAGATCATGTGACACTGAAGACTGTAGTAATGTAGCTGAAAATTCAATTTTGCATCACAGCAATAAATAACACTTTAAAATATTACCGTATAATTTTGTTTTTTAATTATAGTGAAATTCTACAATATTAATATTTTGCTATATATAGAAGCATGACACATTAAAACAAGTACTGTACAATTGTTTTGTTTGTCTAATGTCTCTCTCGTTTGTTTGTTTTGGTTTAGATGGAGAATTGTCATTCACAAGGGTATCAATAGCTGCAGCCGTCTTATAGTCTTCCTCCATGCCTTCAACAACAACCGCAGCAGTGTTGTAATGCATTGCTTCTTAAATGCCTTGGCCAGATGTGGAGTGCATTCTAGGGTTAGGATGGATCATGGAGGAGAAAACCAATGCTTTCTGTGTTATGCTCATTTTCAGGGGCTCTGGAAGAGGCAGTGGCATCAGAGGCAGGAGCACTCATAACCAAATAGTTGAGAGGCTCTGGGGTGACATGGCAGGGACTAACTAATGTTTACTGCAAACTCTTCCATTTCCTGGAGAGTGACGGTATATTGGACGTAGTCAATGAAATGCACCTCTGGGCTCTTTATTTGTTCCATTTATATTAAAAAAATGCTGTTTGGATTTAAGTAAATACTGGTATGGTATATATTTGGCAACAGTTCTTTTAACACTAACCCCTGGTTTCGCAGACAAGGCTTCAGCTTAGTCCCACGCAGACTAAAATGCATGTTTGAGCTGTTTTAACTGACAAACTTGCATTGACTGTTCTTAAATGGTCAGTGCCATTGTTTTGTCTCAAGATGCACACCAGTAGTGTTTTTTATTTTGTTATGTTAATAAAAGCTACATGTCCTAATTTAACTATGGCCTAACCCTGGCTTAGTCTAAGCCCTGGCTGTGAAACCAGGCATAAGTGATGCAGTATGTAGCTTTTTATTTCTTACACAACTATGTCGGAAGATGAAAAAGTGAAGTGATGTGTGGCCAAGTATGACGTCCCATACTCTGAGTTTGTGCTCTGCATTTAACCCATCCAAGTACACTCACAGTAGTGAAAACACACACACGGAGCAGTGGGCAGCCATTTTTGCTGCAGGACCCGGGACAACTCGGGACGGTTATTGAGTGTGGAAGAGAGCGTTGTACAATCACATGCCGTTTTGTTTTTCTTTGTTTTCCCCCTTCATGTTTGTGATGCCTAAACAACTGTCCAAATCACCCACAAAACCTTTTAGTCAAATGTTTCCACCCCATATGTTCGGACCTCAATAATTGTCACTTATAACTATTTAACTCTTTTGATTGCCATTGTATTACGATGTGAATATTGTAAGATACTGTCGTTTTGATTTGTTCACGAGTGTCATTGCAAATGTAAACTTTTGACGTTAAAATAAAAAGCTCCTAGTTCCAATACAAGTGTGTTAAGAGTTATTTATTCTTTGGCCATGAAATACACTTAAATCTTGCAGCAAATTGTTTAACAGAGCTGTTTAAAAAAATATATACTATATCACGGCGTAAAAGATCCGCTGCCGGCACACTGATCGGCCTCCCTCTTACCCATTCAAGGCTTCTCTGTATAGTTTCCAGTCTGAAACACAATAACATGAAATGTTAGTCAATAGTAAGCTAAAGAAGCACTAAATGTATTTTTCTTCAGATGCAGAGAAAAATGCAGCCGCAAACTGACTCATTCAACTGTAACCCATATGAAAAAAAAACTATAGTAATTCATAGGAAATACTATAGCGTTTTTGAACCATACTACAGTAACGTACTTCAATTCATTTGTGGTAATTCTATAGTTGTTGTGGTAATATAACAACTATAGTAATATAAATTACTTTACCCAACACTGTGCTAAGTTTTCTACATCTATTGGATTTATTATACTACAATACACTACAGTTTACTAACAACTAAATGCTACAGTATTTATTACAGTTTATCAGTTCACTATAGTTAATACTACAGTATGCTGTAGCATTCATTAATAAAGTGTTGTAAATACTATACAGTATACTACAATTTACTATAGTTTACTATACATACTATAGTATTTTCATAATGTCAGCATAAGCATCGATTTGAAAGTGAGAAACAAAGTTTGAAAGCAATCCTTACCTCACTAAAGTTGTCTGAAGCACATTGGGTCCAGTATCCTCTGTTAGCTGGCGAGTGCAATTATTTAATGTTTGCTTGCAGCGCAAAATTAAGTTTCTTCTGTCCATTTTAAAGCGAACTGGATTTTTCTGCTTATTTAATGGCGAATAACTCATGCGAATTGGATTACCACAAATGATCTGTGCTGAATTGGTCTGGTCTGGTTCTGTTGATCATTGATTGGGTGAGAACAGTTCAATATTACTGGCTGTGGAAATCAGCGGGCGTGTCTCATTATACTACAAGGAAAACGCCGTAAATAACGCGTGCTTTTGTGCAATCAGAACGGCGTTAAATACGGCATTTATACGGGTTACGCGCGGTTTTTACGGCGTTTGCTATCAGGGCGGCGTATTTGACGGCGCTAATAATGTTTTAAACGCCGTTAAAAACGGCGTTTTGTATGTAAACGCGATCTATCTATAGCGTAATTCTGAACCTTTTGGCTTGCCATAATGGTCACGCGTTTTTAAGCACTGCAGTTTTAAAAACAACCCATTTTAATCCGTTGAAACACAAACAACAGACCTAACGTTATATTCGTGCACCGTCTCTGTGTCTGTGTGAGAGAAGCGCGCCTTTTCTTTTCTGCCGACTTTGAACAATTACATAAACACACTTATATGCGTCAGAATCCCCTTCTTTGCAAGTATCCTCGTTAACACAGCGATTTAGGTCCTAAGAAAGAGTAAACGGCAGAAAGAGAAAATGCATATGTAACAGTAACTGAGCTATATTGATCCGGACTTCGGTCTTAAAGGGGAAGCGTTCCAATATTAGTTCTGTCCGTCATTCATGTTAATCACAGCACACTGCTAGAACATCTCTCACTGCTCGACTAAATCACTTTTGTAACTTTAATGAAAATAAATAACAATAATAATGATATATTTATAATATGTATAGAATCTATACATAACATACGTATTAATTATATCTATAACAGATATATATAATTAACACAGTGAAGACTAATTAATTTACACAATGTAGCGTTTCTTTTTTATTGTAGTTTTGTCCTATTGCTTGCAATTAGTTTCTTATCCTTATTTCATCACTGACTGTTCATTTATCTTCAGTGAGGTGGAGTTTCTCTTTATGCTTGTATTAGTTTGATATTGACATTGGTGACAAGGATTATGAAAATTATATAGATTTTAAGATTATTAAAGATTTTAATATAATAATAAAAAAAAATTAAAGAAAAAAAATCACTATATCTTGATATATATTGTTATCATGATATAAGATTTTGGTCATATCGCCCACCCCTAGTACACACTAAAAGATTTTTCAAATCTTATAAGATCTTCAAAATGTGAGAGACCACAAACATGAGGACAAAAAAAATCCTAGATTAAACCATGTTTCTGTTTTCTTCAGTAATTATGCTTGTTAACAGCAGCTGTTCATCACTAATGCTCAATCAGCACGTAATTAATCACAGAATTATCTAATTAACTTTAACACTGCTTCAGTGTTACTTTAACACTATTTGGAGTGGTACCAAATACACTCTGAGCAGTGTAGATTTAACACTGGGGATTTTACTGAACCCACCTGTTGAGATTGAGGACCTCTATTTACGTTCATCACACAGAAACATAATTAATATTTCTCATAGCAGCCGCGATTTCTTTAAGACTGCAAGGGAAGCTCAGCTTCCCCTATAATTGTCAAAAATGAATGGTCAAATATATGTACTATTATGTTAACATTTTATTGACTAAAAATGCGTTAAACACGTTCATCTCGAACGAAAACAATTTCGTTCAGAATCAGCTACTTAGGTCGGCTGACTCGATTTCCTTCTCATTCATTCCCGTAGCGTACAGTGCATTACTCTGTTGAAGCCCAGCGTCCATTGACTTCAATGGGGCTGCTTTAAACAGTTTTTTTCAGTGCTTAGAAACAAGACGGTCATTGGATAATGCTGCGATTATGTCCCGCCCACGGACGCTCAGCGTCTCTGGGATGAATGGAGGAGTGGGCTGGCCCGGACTCCGAGCGTCTGCGTGATGATTGGAGGGTCTGTCATCTCTTTTTAATCCACTTTTATGTCCTAAAACGCTCGTTTTTTGGGGTCGACAGCTTATAAAAACGTATTTATTGTTTTTTTTAGCTTGTTTGCTATGCACATTGTCACATATCAGCTTTTAGACATTTTTTGTTTTTTTTTGTTATAAATAAATGACAAGGAGGCGGCAGCTTCTCGCAATGCAAAGAGACGGTTGGTGTGGGCGTGGTCTTCAGATTATGACGCGTATCACTCTGTGTCTCCATTTCCAACTCAGTCCCATCGCGGATTTTGCATGTGTAGTCGAAAGACAAACTGCTGCAACCTTCATCGTATATTTCACACAATTTCACACCACATTCATTGTTTCAGTTTAACATAATTCCCACATTTCCTCCAGTTGAGTTAAATATATATATATATATATTAGATCGTTTGTTCATTAATTCATATAGTCTGAACTAGCCAGCTAGCAAACTGCACAGCAGGTGTAGAAAGGAGCTTCTCCTGTTTAAAGCGGCTCAAGTCCTACACCCGTAACACAATGGGCCAAGGCCGTTTAAGCAGCCTAGCTCTGCTGGCCATTGAGAGGACACTGGTCAAGTCACTGGAAAAGACGCCTAGTTGGTACGACAGGGTTACAGAGCATTTTCTTGAAAAGGAACGTAGGGCAGGATTTACATATAAATAAATGGACAATTTTTATGATTTAGGCCGAAAATGAGCTTCCCCTCTTTAAAAGATCAGCAGCCGCCACTGTCTCATAGGTGAGGCTATTTATAGCATAGGTAGGACTATATCATGACCACGAATTAAGAATTTGTTCCTCAGACTTAATTCATGAGCCACACATATTACACAGCTCTGTTCTGCCCGAAGTACTCGGAGATGCCGCCACCAAGTGTTTGATAGGAACTTAATCTAACTAATTCGTCATAAGTAAAAAAAACACACATTTGCTAATTGATTCTAACTAAAATCACTGTTGTTAGCACTTAATGTTTCTGTAGTACAGCCAAACAGTGTCGTAGATTATTCATAAAAAACGTATGTAAAAAAGTGAGCATGCTCAAACATCTAAACCCGTCTACACCAATAAGCTCTGCTGTAATATAAACCAATGAAATTGTGGGTGGGCGAAGCAACACGTGTCGCCCCACCTTAATGTGTCGCCCCGCCCCATCGTCCAGGGTGCACTCTGGGGCTACTTGCATCTTTCACTGTGGAACCACAAGTCTGTCGTAATCAATAAAGATAACAGAATTTAGAGATTAGACTCTATATAAATTCAGATTTCAGATCAAATAAATGTTATATTAAAACATAATCATCACCATCTGATGACTGTTGCTTTTGGTTTGTCTGGCTGTAATAACTCCGTTACAGCAGCCAAATAAAATGTGAAATTAAAAAGTCAAGGGTCAAGATCTCAACTAATATTTACTAAATGTAGATTTTCTCCTTTGGCGATTCTACTTGTTAACATCAGGTGTCTTTAATAATGGTCAGTCATCACTCAAATATTCACCTAATTATCTCATTAACTTTAACACTGCTTCAGTGTTTATATGAGTCCAGTGAGTCCACACTCAGTGTTAAATTAACACTGGGGATTTTGCTGTGTAATTATAGTGAAACATACACTGTAAATTCAGTATACTTACGTAGTTCTTTCCAGGTTGTAATCTAAAGCATTACCTTATTAATATTGTGATATTAATAAGCGATAAACAAGCACAATTAAAGTGAAACATGTCTCTCTACAGGGAAGTTCACGGTTTAATTAATTGAAAATTAATTTATAAACTTTTAATTATAAAATGGTTTCAGTCAATCATGACCATCTCCACTGTCTTAAGTATCTAATTAATCAGTGTGCGATTGTGATGTCTGCAGGCTCTTCCGTTGAACACTTCTGGATCTGATGTCATAAACCAGCACAGCCACAGCAGCCACGCCCAGCAGAGCAGAGAGAGCCAATCGGATCACAGCTTCAGTCACACCACAACAGTGAAGAGGTTCTGGGAACAGAAACAGAAGAAGAGTGATTCAGGATTCAGGTTTCAGATTAAAAACTAGTGTCCTGCTCACCACTGAGATACCTGGGCATGGCTGACAGAGTTCAGTGCTGTTGAGAAGATTAGTCTGATTGCTGATGGGATTGTTGATCACACAGCTGTAGGAATCATACGGACACTCGATCTCCAGACGTAGAGAGAGACTGATGCTGAGATCAGACGCACTGATGCTGGATAATAAACTGTGTCCTCTGTACCAGGAGACACTCACATCACTCACACTCACCGCTGAACACAACAATGAACATTTGGACACGGATGAATGTTCAGATGAAGATGATGAAGAGCTATTTGGAGAGTCACTGATGATGACAGGAACAGGCAGATGAGCTGAAAATATTAAAATAGAGTAAGATAAAAACTCAACAGCAAATCAGAGCTATAACATTTGTTGATATTTAAAATTTAATTAAAGTATAAATGAATTATTGTATTAAATGATAATGCTGATTTTATACATATCTTTCATAATATCTGTGTAGTATACAGTCACAAGATATCATATCATTTTATAATATTCTCAGTAATTATATCATTCATAGATGCGCTATAAAAATTACTACATTTTACATTATTATATTTTTCACAATTTAATATAGTACCTTTAAGGCTGAGATCCTGAAATAAATTACTGTTAACAATCCCAAGGGTGCTCTTGCTGTCACTGGCCCAAGATTATGGAACAGCCTACCTCACAGTCCTACCTAAAATCCCCAGTGTTAAATCTACACTGCTCAGAGTGTATTTGGTCCCACTCCAAGTAGTGTTAAAGTAACACAGAAGCAGTGTTAAAGTTAATGAGATAATTATATGATGATTGAGCATTAATGATGAACACCTGCTGTTAACAAACTGAATCACTGAAGAAAACAGAAACACAAGAACTACAACTGACTTCAGCCACAGCCTTGAGTAGCCCCAGAGTGCACCCTGGACGATGGGGCGGGGCGACACATTAAGGTGGGGCGATACATGTCCTTCTGCCCACCCACAATTCCATTGGTTTATAACACGGTAAGTCTTATTGGTGTAGACCCATATGCGCATTCCTTAAGTAACAATGGTAATTTTAGTCAGATAAAGTAATTGTTTACAAATAAACTCTTGATGACGCCACCTCTGGGTTCTTCAAGCTGAATAGTGCTTGATTCATATTTCCTTGAGGACCGGCAGGCCGCGGATCAGCACTAAACTGGGATTTATACGCAAATTATGAGCCGTCATCAAGAGTTTATTTGTAAACAATTACTTTATCTGACTAAAATTACCATTGTTACTTAATAAATAATAATTAAGATAGGCCTATAATTCTACAGTTAGCACATAATATTTCTGTAATATGGCCAAATCAATTACCACGGAATGCGCATATGGGTCTACACCAATAAGACTTACCGTGTTATAAACCAATGGAATTGGGGGTGGAACACGTGTCGTCCCGCCCCAATGATTGCACTCTGGAGTACTTGAATTTCCCACACCGTGATGTAGACATGTGGGGGTGTGTTTAAATGAGCCGTTTTGGGAGGTCGTGGTCAAATCGTAACTTTTATAAAGAATATCTCTTTGGTTTTGAGACCTTAGTCTTTGCAACTTCAGGGATCTTATCTACAGTGGTGGGCAGAGCGACGCTTCGTGAAACACTAAAGCAGTCGAAGCAAATGTGTCCAGACTTTGAAATAGTGATGAAAGTTTGGACATTTTACCAACTCGGACCTTTGAGTCTCATTCAGCAAAATGAATGAATTTTTTTCGAGTCATTTCGTTCTATTTAGCAAAGCACAATTCAAGTGTTACTTCTCTAACACATCCACTACTTATGCAAACGTTGATCACACTACAAACAATACAAAACTATAATGCTATAAGAAACAGAAAAGATGAATTCATTGTTTACCTGGGTCTTTAGTCTATGATTAGCTCACCTCAGCTCTCATCTGACAAGTCTTCGGGTTTTGAGTCATTCGTTCATCACGTGACAGCCCACGTAAGCTTAACCAATGCAGTATGAGCCGGAAAGAGAATTGTTTATTTCACCTTTTGAGTTGTTCGTTCTTTTGTCATGTGACAGCATAGATAAATTAGTTAATTTGCAAGCTTCCTTACAAACGGGTACATAGTTATTATTAATAGTATCATTATTATAATTATTATTTACTCTTATTCATTAGGTGATGTGTTTCTGGTCTCAAATTGTAGCTTTTTATTTCTTACAGTTTATAAATGTGTGAATTTCTATCATGATGGTTATTTTCCATAACACTGAATGCAGTAAAGGTAATCAACTTAATTATTATTAAGTCTTTTTCCCTTAGAATGCATTGGTTTATCTTACGGGGCGGTCACATGATGAACGAACGACTCAAACCCGAAGACTGGAAACAGGTGAACTAATTCCAGTACAGAACCTATAGAATGGTGCGCATGCGTGACTGAGCGAATCACTCCCCGAGACGACTCGTTCTTCTCGAGTCACATTAAAGATTTGTTCAAAATGATTTCGACACCCGTCTCTACGGTCATACCTAGTGGTCATTTTCAAGTATTGCTCTGAAAAAGCGTCGACAAAGAAACAGTTAAGCGAATTGAGGAATTATAACATATGTTGTGTTACTCTATCCACCAAGTGATTTGAGGGATTGGTAAGTGTTCTCGACTGAAATGCTGTCTCCTTGGGTTCGAATCCTGGGCGAAGCAGTCATCTTCACAAAATCATAATAAACAATTAAAATGTGTGTTTTTATTCTTCTGTTCTTGTAAAGTGTTGAAACATCGGTCTGACATCTGAATGAACTCTTTGTGAATAAGTGGTATTTTGGTAATTAAAAATATACAATAAAATACATCAAGCACAATGTCTTCCTTTTTTATATATAAATATATAAAGATTTTCATTTAAAAATATTAATTGTTATGCTGTTGATGGACTTAGCCTAGTGCTGGGCGGTATACCGGTTCATACCGAATACCGGTGTTTATTTTTCTTATGATATGAATTTGTAAAATACCGCAATACCGGTGTCATTTAAATAACGTTCGGATTGCAACACTGTTAGAGAGGGGTCTCTTTTCACTGGTGCACTGTGGAGAGGATACAGCTGTATGTGTTACTAAGCGTGAAAGTTCAGAAACTGAAGCACTAGTAGAATGTGATGAGAGAGAAGTCATCCACAATATCCACATCGACCGCCACAAATATCCACCATCCGCTGTCATCAGCTCCTGCGTCTCTCACACTCACACACACACACACCGTCCGCTGCATCAGCTCCCGCGTCTCTCACACACAACAGTTCTCCGGCGATTCGACGGATTCCCGTCAACTGCAGGGTTCCCGCCTTCTAAAATTCACTTTTCATAACTTTAAGACCGTAAATACGCTTACATTTCTCAAATAGTGTTATAAATGTCTTGATTTAATCTTGAATAGGTGTTAAATGAAGGAAAGACGAGGTGTATTCAGTCTGTTGAGGGGGGTGTGATCAAAGCCTGGAGTGGATTAAAGCACGTTCCTCTCTCCGCTCTAAGCGTTCTGTAATCACTCCGCTCTGGATCCACTCCGGGTTTTACATTCCTGCTCACGGAGAAACTGCTCTGTGTTCACTCCATTTAAACGTTATCAGGGATTACTGAGGGGAAAGAAACATGCAGGAAATATGTAGCGCACTGTTGTTGTTCTGCGGAACACCAAAAATCATCCCCGCCTCAGCAAACAACATAGTAACGCCGCCCGCATCATTCAGTCGGGTTCTTAGCTGAGAACACCGAGCAGAACTTGAATTTCGGCTATTAATAATAATTATACTCATTCCCACAGGTTCCGACAGAATTCATCACATTTGCACGTGCTTTTGATTCTTGAGCTCACTCATGCGCTCTTAATTTCTGTGCGCCCACAGATCGCGATCAGGAGACAGCTTTTAATAATTATAAGGGGAGTTTGCAAATGTGATATATTGATTTCATACAACAGATCAATAAACAAGTACTGCATGATTTTGCTCTATCATCAACAGAAATAAAATAAAGTAACAGCTGAGCCGTTGTGCATCTCTAAAAGCTGATTTATATGTAAAACATTAATGTGCACATGAATCTATGAATGTAATTACACTCATGCCACCTCTGAGCCTCATTAACCGTCTGAAAATGTACATACAGCACACTTTTGTGTTCTTCTGTGCCACATTATACAAATTATTTTTTTATTAATACTAACTTCATGATTGGTAACTTATTTGTCGTATTGTACTTATATTTTTTTTAAATATAAATTTTAAAAAGCTTATAAACATACATTTTTTAATTTGAAGTAGATGTAAATGATGCCATTGCAAAGGTAAAAATAAAATACCCCTGTAAGTCACTTTAAGGAGTCAAACGTCACCTCGTATTCGGAAGGCTAATTGTTGATCAGAATTTTTGATTATTGATCAGAAGGCACTCCTAATTGTTTTTAATTAGGAGGACAAGCGCTCCTAATTACAAGAAGAAAAACACGGCTCTTAAACTGTGTGTGACTGTAGCCGTATGGCTGTGGAATGGGGTTTGGCCGAGGAAATATTTTCAGTCAAAGGATTTATTTTAGCTTTAACCCCTGTATTTAGTGTGGACTTTTTCTACAATATTCACTTATCATGACACTAAAATATGGCATTGTAAGTCAATCTACTGCAGTTTTTCCTCAGTCAGTAGAAAATGTGGTTAACACTAGGGATGGGCATTTTAAGCAAAAGTAATATTCGATAATCGCTGTGTATTATTCGATTACTATTCGAAAATCGCACCCCTCCCGCGCATGCACACACACACACACACACACACACACACACACACACACACACACACGCACACACACACAGAGAGAGAGGGGGGGAGAGAGACCATCCAGGCTTTCAATCTGTATGATAACAAACTGTTTAATTAATTAGAGAATAGTCTATCTTAACCCAAGAAAATTAATGGTTGTAAAGTATGATTGCTGAAACATATTAATATAACATAACCGAAGGACGGCATTTATTAACAGAACAGTCCGTCGATTATCAACTGCTCATAAGGCTAGGACATTTCTATTTTAAAAATGAGCATGAACATTCATATTATTAAAAAGAAAATCTTAAATCTGATTAATGCATCAATGAATATTTTGCGCTAAAACATAATTTGTGAAGCGCGTGAATGACGGCACTTATTATGTGAACATTAATTTTAATGTTCACATAATTCTCTCTCTCTCTCTCTCTCTCTCTCTCTCTCTCTCTCTCTCTCTCTCTCTCTCTCAGCCATTTAAATAGTTCAGTTTTGTTTTTTAATAGCAAATTGGTCATTATTTTGTTTCCTTTCTTTATTAATTTAATTTAGAAATATGATTGGAACATATTATTTTTGTTAAATTCAAGTTTGAGTTTTTTTTAAATACCAAGCGGCCAGCCCAGTTTGATCAGTTTATCCTTCTCAAATAAATAACTAAATAATTAACGTCATAATATTTTAAGAATAAAGTCAAAATTACGATCATACAATCATGTTACATTGCCTGAAGTTAAAGTTAAAACTACACCTGTATACTCTGCCAAAAAAAATAAAATAATAAGTGTGGCATCCAACCTGTCATTCTTCACATTTAACACGAAAAACAGCACAACTATTTAGCATATAAATATAATATATCAACCAGTGGAATATTACGTTATTATTTCAGCAAAAAACGAATAATTTGAATGCAGGGAGCTCGTCACGGCTTCATTAATGGGAAACAGCACGTGAAGGCGGCAGAGAAGCACTCTGTGGAGTGCATCGTTTTGTTAACTTTGGTTTATTATTTTGAGTTGTTTCGGACGCTGTAACAAACGGCCCTCTCACAATATAATGCTTAACATCTATTGATCACGCAATCAGCCTGCACGTATCAGAAGTTCCGTTCTCCGGCGTGGTTAGCGCTCACACTGTAGCTCGCGCGTGTCAGAGACGCGGCTGTCGGTGCTCGCGCAGTTCACACAGAACAGAACATAACGCGCATGTACTGAAAGGAGTTGTCTTTCGCGCCCAAATGCTTTTTAATCGCTTACATTTTTAAACAAACAAGGCTTAAAAACGCATGCAAATGATACAATTTCGTGACGACGCTGCAGTGGCCCGATCTGAAGTGACAAATCCGAGCGTCCTTCACGCCATCGGACAGTCTTTATTGTCAAGCCCTGGTACACCTTTAGAAAATAATCGCACAACCTAATAGATATTCTAGAATTAAATAGAATATTCGAATATTCGAAAATCGTGACCCATCCCTAGTTAACACCCGGTCATGCATTAAAAAAATAAATACCGTCATATACCGTGAAACCGGTGTCATTTAGAAAAATACTGTGATATACATTTTTGGTCCTACTGCCCAGCACTAACTTAGCCAACTTCTTTTTTTACATAGAATTTCTCCAGCCTTTGAAAAAATCCTCTCACAAAAAGCCACGAAGTGAAGATGCGTTAAGTTTAATACTTTGTGGGAGTTATGTTGAGACAGATGTGCAATTGTGTGCTTTGTTCCCGACCCTGTCAATAAAACACAGAATCGGCAGGTATGCCACGTCTCTAACCACTTGTGACATGCCCTGATGCTTCGAATCACACTTCGGAGCAGTGTTTCGAAAACATCTGCGCTTCGGGATCTCGACACCGTGTCAAAACATCAGTTTTGCGTCAGACATCCCTACTTATCTATGTACAATCAGCTTATAACACTCCGAAGAGAAAGCAAAACTTGAAATCCATCAAATGACCCCTTTAAGGCAGTACACGTAGCAAGGTTTTTTTTATTTATTATTATTATATAATAAATAAAAAGCATAAATATAGTTTCTAGTTCAATTGTAAATCGCTTTGGATAAAAGCGTCTGCTAAATGAATAAATGTAAATGTAAAAAGAAAACAGATAACAGATAGAATAGAAAAAGAATACAGCAAGCTAGAGTTACACTTACTATAGTATATTTTCATGTGGACTTCTCAAAGATTTATATATCAAACAGGTAAAGTAAAGCTCTTCTCACCATAGACAGTAAGCCTGAATTTGTAGAGTGGGGTGTTGTTGTTCCTGCTGTATACTTCATAAAGTCCAGTGTGTTCAGTTCTGGTGTTTATGATGCTCAAAGATCCAGTCTGATTCAGCTCCAGTCTGCCTCTGAATCTCCCATCAGCACTATCATTATAATATGTCCTTTCATTGTCCTGTATGTTGATTTGAGCTATGAGAAACTGTGCAAACTTCCACTTTAGATCACCTCTCTGTATCTGAGTGAGATCAGGGTTTAGAGTGACAGAATCTCCCTCCATCACTGACACTGACTTCTCTTCATCAACAGCAAACACACCTGATCAACAAACACAAACAGTTACACAGCAGAAGACTTGGAATTGTAGTTGTTTTGAAACAATCTATCAGCTTTTCTCTCTGCACTGATTTCAATGTAGGCCTTCATAGTTCAGGAATTAGCAATAAATTAAACCTTGTACAGGATGAGAAAAAATGCATTTTCAGAACAGCAGAATGAACAGATATGAATCTATTAAGCTGATAAAAGTTGAACATTGCATAAGCAAATGGATGAAGGCAAAAATAAAGAATAGAGTGATGTATGGGAACAAATGAAACTATTCATAGAACTGAAACTTAAAAATAAATAATGAAACTTACCAGACATGCTCCACAAGCAGAAGAAAATATGCAGATCAAATATTATCTTCAGCATTTCACTGAATAGTTTCAAATAAACGCAGTCCTTAATTTCCAAATAATCCTAATGTAAAACAGATAGGGCAGAAATATGTTTAATAAAGCAATAGCTGAGCCGAGGAGGAGTGTGCTGCTGGTCTACACTGACTCAAGTAGTTTAGTTCAGGGTTTTCAAAGTGTGAAGCGCCTCCAGGCGACAAAACATGTGGGGGAAGTACACTGAGTGATACAACACCATGGGCTGGTTACACCATATTTATTCAGTGCACCATTGCACTTAGTTGAAGCATAGCCTTACCTCTATACAGGCCCCTATCTCTTTGAGTGGGAAACATCAAATTATTTCGATGCTTGCGATCAAATGTCATTACTATGTTTTTCAGTATTTATTGATCCTTATTCAATTCAGTTTCTTAATGTTATATACATATAAATATATTATTTAATTCATGATTTAGTAGTATTGTTTCTAACTGAAACCTTTTTTTTCACTGTTAGTTACATGAGGCACAATAAGTTAGAATGAAGGATAAATTGAAATTCACAGCATTTAAACTAGTTCTGGTCATGCATTTAAAAGGCTTTTATTGGATAATTTAGGGTAAACATCATATTATGCAACTACACATTACAGAGAGCTTACAAACTACCAGCTACATGATGCCTTACAAATAACTGGTGCAACTGAATAATGCATAGATTTAATTACAAAGCAGTTACTAAGCTTCTAGTGTGGACTTAACGTTCTAGTTTAAGTAAGAACTTATACTTAACAAACGATCAAGTCCTTTAATATTGACCAAACATTTAGGCTAATTGAAATATCCACTTAATCTTTCATTTTTGGCCACATTTCTGCGATTGAAATGCTACAGCCGCTATCTTCAAAACATGTGGACATCAAAACCCTTGCAAAAATTAACCATGGTTTTATCGTAGTAAAACTGCTACATTTTCTTTTGTGTGATTTCTGATTGCTTGAGAATATAAAATCAATCAGACAACTGTATTGATAAAATCCTAGCCATAGGTAACTGTCTAGGTCTACAATTGTCATGTTGTAAATAATACAATACAATTTAATTTCAATTTATTTATTTATTTGCTTTTATATTTTATTAAAGTTCAATTTTGACCCCTATAGTGTTTTTTGTTGTTTGTTTTTTACAGCCATAATATTTGAGAGAGGGGGCACAACAATACAATTCTGCTTAGGGCGCCCAATTGGCCATCAGTGGGCCTGTAATCCAATAATAAAAATGTATGTCATAATTTACTCACCACTGTGTTGTTCTAATTTTTCAGATCACGAAAACAGATTTTTTTATCAAATATCTTTATCAAATATTTTTTCACATTTAAGTATTTAATTAAATAAAGTTTAATTTAAGTGACCACAAGGTGTCACTGTGGCCTCAAAGCTTACCCCTGAACTATTTTGTCTCGATTACTGTTCCTGCGTAGTCCATGGGTAAGCTTTGAGGCCACAGTGACACCTTGTGGTGCCCAAACGAAGTGTAAACAAGAAGTCATACAAGAAGTCAAGTCAAGTCAAGTCAAGACTGCTTTATTGTCAATTCTTCCACATGTACAGTACATACATACAGAGAATTGAAATTGCGTTACTCTCAGACCCTTGGTGCATACAGTTAACATTAAACACTGAAAGTAGACATTCAAATACAGATAAATACAGTTTAACTATATGTACATACAAACTATACAAATAAGGACATTGCAGAAAAATAAAAATAAATAGACAATAAAAAGAGATAGATAAAGTAAAGTGGCATAAGGTACATGGCAGATAGAGTGCAAACCAGTTAAATAAAACAAAAACTGTGCAGATGTCTTTATCAGACTGACAGAAGAGGTAGATTACAGACAATGCTGGATGAGGTAGAGATCATGCCAGTGCTGCATAAAGTGACTGGTGCGGGTCACGGTTGTAAGGGGGGGGGGGGGGGGGGGGGACCTGGGGGTATGGACATTGGGGGGTGGGGGTGGGGGGGGGGGTCGTAGTGTCAGAGTTCAGTGTTGTGTGGGGTAAAAGAGGGGAGGGGGGGCAAGGACGGGAGGGAGTTCAGCTTCCTGACAGCCTGATGGATAAAGCTGTCCTTCAGTCTGCTGGTCCTGGCCTGGAGACTCCGCAGTCTCCTCCCTGATGGCAGCAGACTGAAGAAGCTGTGTGTCGGGTGGGTGGGATCACCTGCAATGCTGAGGGCTTTGCGGGTGAGACGGGTGCTGTAGATGTCCTGGAGGGAGGGGAGAGAGACACCAACGATCTTCTCAGCTGCTCTCACTATCCGTTGAAGGGACTTGCGGCAGGACGCGTTGCAGGCGCCATACCACACAGTGATGCAGCTAGTCAGGATGCTCTCGATGGTGCCTCTGTAGAAAGTGCACATGATGGGGGCCGGGGCTCTGGCTCTTCTGAGTTTGCGGAGGAAGTAGAGACGCTGCTGTGCTTTCTTGGCCAGTGCTGCAGTGTTGTTAGTCCAGGAGAGGTCCTCTGTGATGTGCACACCCAGAAACTTGGTGCTGCTCGCTCTCTCCACAGTCGCACCGTTGATGGTCAGAGGAGCATGCTGAGTGTGCACTCTCCTGAAATCAACAACAATCTCCTTCGTCTTCTCCACATTCAGAGAGAGATTGTTGTCTCTGCACCACCCGGCCAGGCGGCTCACCTCACTCCTGTAGTTTGTCTCATCTCGGTTGCTAATGAGACCCACCACAGTCGTGTCATCCGCAAACTTGATGAAAAGGTTAGAGTTGTGTGACGGTGTGCAGTCGTGGGTCAGCAGAGTGAAGAGGAGGGGGCTCAGCACACATCCTTGGGGGGCCCCTGTGTTCAGTGTGATGGTGCTGGATGTGTTAATGCCGACCCGTACTGCCTGAGGTCTTCCGGTCAGAAAGTCCAACAACCAGTTGCACAGAGAGGTGTTGAGCCCCAGCTGGGCCAATTTGTGAGTGAGCTGCTGAGGGATGATTGTGTTGAATGCTGAACTGAAGTCTATGAACAGCATCCTGACATATGAGTCTTTTTTGTCCAGATGTGTGAGGGCTGGGTGGAGGGCAGTGGCGATGGCATCATCGGTCGAGCGGTTGGACCTATATGCAAACTGGAAGGGGTCCAAGGAGGGGGGGAGGACAGACTTGATGTGTTGCATGACTAGCCGTTCAAAGCACTTCATTGGAATAGGAGTGAGTGCTACTGGACGGTAGTCGTTGAAGCAGGATGGAGATGACTTCTTCGGGACTGGAATGATGGTGGTAGCTTTGAAGCATGTAGGGACAACAGCCTGATTTAGTGAGATGTTGAAGATGTCTGTGAAGACATCAGTGAGTTCCACTGCACAGTCTCTCAGTACACGCCCAGGAATGTTGTCAGGACCTGGAGCTTTGCGTGCATTGATCCTGCTGAGGGATCTCCTCACACTGTCCGAGGACAGCGTCATCACCTGGTCGCCGGGAGGAGGTGGAGTCTTCTGTGCAGTGGTGCTGTTTTGTGCCTCAAAGCGAGCAAAGAAGGCATTCAGCTCGTTCAGCAGGGGGATGGTGCTGTCACAGGTCTGTGGTGGGGGCTTGTAGTCCGTAATGGTCTGTATTCCCTGCCACAGGCTCCGAGTGTCTCTGCTGTCGCTGAAGCGATGGGCTATCCTCCTGGAGTACTGTCTCTTGGCCTCTCTGATGCCTCGGGATAGGTTGGCCCTAGCTGTCCTCAGGCCCTCCTCATCTCCAGCTCTAAAGGCAGCGTTCCGAGCATTCAGAAGTCTGTAGACCTCCCCTGTCAGCCACGGCTTCTGGTTGGCCCGGACAGTGATAGTCTTTGTGACCGTTACATCATCAATGCACTTGGTGATGTAGGCAGTGACAGTCTCAGTGTATTCATGGAGGTCTGTAGTATTGTTGTATGTGGCAGCCTGCTTGAACATATTCCAGTCAGTGGTGTCGAAACAGTCCTGAAGTGCCTCTGACGACCCTTCCGGCCACACTTGAATCTGTTTGTGTGTCGGTTTGATGACTTTAACGAGCGGTCTGTGTGCAGGCATTAGCATGACAGTGATGTGGTCTGAGGCTCCGAGATGGGGGAGGGGGAGGGCCTTGTATGCTCCTCTCTGGGTGGTGTAAACAAGGTCCAGCATGTTTTTTCCCCTTGTAGGGAAGTCAACATGCTGGTATATTTTCGGGAACACACTCTTTAAGTCTGCGTGATTAAAGTCTCCAGCCAAGATGAGAAAAGTATCTGGGTGGGCTGTCTGCTGCTCACTGATGTGCTGGTACAAATAATTCAGTGCCTCACTCCTGTTGTTGTTGGAGTTAGGAGGGATGTATACAGCAACGAGAAGAATGGCTGTATATTCCCTCGGTAGATAGAACGGCCGGCACTTAATAATCATAAGCTCCACCAGGGGTGAGCAGTGTTTGCAGACCACAACAGCGTCGCGGCACCATACATTATTGATGTAAACACAAAGCCCGCCGCCGCGTCTCTTACCTCCCTCGACGAGAGCTCTGTCTGCTCGATAGCATGTTAGCTGCTCGAGCTGAATGGCGCAGTCCGGAACGCTGTTGTTAAGCCATGTTTCCGTAAATACAAAAACACAACAGTCTCTTACAGAGACGTGTAGCCTATATCAGTGGTTCCCAACCTTTTTTCATGGGCCTACGTACACATATGGTAATCTGAGCCCCAAACCCCTCCCCATATTATATTTTATACACGCCCATATATGCAATATTAATACAAATAATTTTTTGTCTCTTAGAAATTCACATTTGAATTGAGTTTACAGTAGTAGTTTGAGTTTGGATGCAGATGTATATTTATGTTCATTATCAAAATCAGTGACATTTGTAAAAATTGCAACAACCTCCTTTTTTATATGGTGAAATTTTAGTTTTCTGACTGTTTGATGAAAATTAACCATTGTTCTTCCATAGTAGCAATCATTTACATCATGATGACCAGAGTTAAAACCACACATATAGCACCTCAATGCTGTAGTAAAAATGCAAATATGGTTTCTAGGTGGCCTATTTATTTGTAAAACAGTAGTCTAAATCATTTATTATAAATACACAAACGCTAGCCTATAGCTTAATCACAAATATACTGTAATTACATTCCATTACTCTGTTGATACATTTAATACACATCTACATTAATATTATACATTTGATATAAATACCCCACATTTCTGCCACAATACCATGGTGCAGGTAGTGTTACTACAGTAAATACATGGTAAGCGATGGCGATTTGGCCTCCTGACTGTATTGTTGCACACAGTGTTTTTCTGCTGTTTGTCAGCGCTGTTTTATCTGAATTTAAACTAGTTTACATGGGTTGACTGATATCGACTGATACTAGTTTATACCAGTTATTTGTGTTCTTGGCTGAATTCAAGCGTTTCACACTGGATCTCACAGCACTGTTTAGTGTTCACGTGATCGGTTAGTAAACACATCTGCTCTAGTCAGCTCGAACCGAGCGGATATGATCCGTGTGGCGTGGTTCAAATGAGTAGCGCTGTTTTGTTACGCTTTTCCCGCATAAACATTACATTGAATGTTTATCGAACATGTTTTATCGAGGAAAATTATATCACTTTAATTATAGTTATCGTTTTATCGCCCAGCCCTACCTCAAAGTGTATCTGCTTCCGCGCCCCCGCTGTGAACTGGCGCGCCCCCCAGGCTGGGAACCAATGTCAATATGTTAATCAATAAAATTATATGTTTAATATGAAAATAAAACAGACACTAGGTGGCACCTAATCAATAGCTATGTTTCCATCCAAAGATTCGAATTTAACTTATGCGCAAAACATATGCGAATAAAGCCCCGTTTCCATCCGAGTCAGAGAGAACAAAATCGTCACTTCCTGGTAAACTGTGGCACAATTTAAATGTATTAACATATCCCATATTTAATAAGATGTCAAACACTAAGTAAAATCAGTGAATTAGACTAGATCGTGAAGGCTTTGATATCACAATTATCAATCTCCTCTGATCATAGATTATTTTGGCTTCTATTGCTTTAAAAACTGTACTTATTAAACACCGCACATTAAAGCCACCCCCCCAAAAAACGTCAACAGGTACAAGAGCTCAACTAACGCAACCACTGATTGCCAATATGGTGACTTCAAATGAAAGCACAACACCTAAAATCTCCATATGAGCTTTTGTACACATATGACAGAAATAAAGTCAAAGTGGTTTGTAATAAGAAGCTGGTGATGCTGTTTGTGGAGTTGTTTAATTACTCTCTTCTGAGATCTTCAGAGATTTAATGTGCTTTATTTCAGTTGATTTAATCTTTGGCTTCGGCAGTAAGTTTTGTTTCTCTGCTCTAGTTTCTCATTCCTTCGGTGATTCTGCTTGTTAACAGCAGGTGTTCATCACTAAAGCTCAATCCTCATTTAATTAGTCACTTCATTCTCTCTTTAACTTCATCACTGCCTCAGTGTTACTTCAACACTCTTTAGTCTGGACACATATAAGTGCCCTTTAAAACTGAGGATTTTGCTGTGAGATTAAAAGGGTTACATTTGTGAGATGAAAAAAAAACACTGTGAAACGTAATTTTAACAGAAATATACCGTAAATTTAATTTACGGAAGCAAACTGTAAAAAAAATTCTGCAGATTACTGGCAACCACAGCTGCCGGTATTTCACCGTAAAATCAAGGGATAAAAACAGCAATGTTCGGGGTTCAGACACAGTCTCTCTGTTTAAATCTAGATTAAAGAAGCATCTCTTTAGCCAAGCATTCATATAATGCATCTCACAATCTTGTACTGCCAGTCTATCTGAACAAATGCACATTATTATGCTTTAGCTTGGGTTGAACAGATAATTTGAACACCTGAGAAGAGATGATGCCAACTCCTCGGAGGACCTCAGAGGAAGCCAACCATCAGCGATTGGAAAGGTAAAAACTACAGTAGAAAATCAAATCAAGTCAAAAGGTATAAGTGGTTTGTCAATTTATTTATTTAGAAATTCTAGAATTTAGAAGTTTTCAAGATGTAGAGTTGGTAAAGGTCACTAATTTAATAAAAATAAATTATTTATTTTATTTTCTTGTGTTACCTCACTCCTCATAGGGCTTGGCAACCGACGTCACTGCGTAGTGCATTCTGGGACGTAAACAATGGAGCGCCGCCATATAGTGAGGCCACATCGGGCAAGACCTAAAACAACCAATTAAACAATTTTGAAAAAGACGATTACATGAACGAAAAGTACTATATAGATACAAACTTATACCGGACGCAAGAAAACGGTACCTGGAGAAGATGACATTCTTACGTTCATAATAGCGGACGAATCGCATTAGATTATGAACGTGATATTGCGTAGCTTGTCAGTGAACTACGGCTCTGTGTATTAAATGCCGCTCCATCTGAAAACAGCTGATGGAGATTTACCGCCAATCACTGAACCGGCTGTACTGACGAGATGCGCATAATAATTGCACAGCCCTTATATATATATATATATATATATACACACACATAATACTTGTGCCCACAGCTCTTTTCATTTACTGTTATTATGTATGTACACAGGTTATGTACTCACAGAGACCGAAGGAGCCTCCTCTAAAGCCCTGGGTTATTGAAACCCAACATTTCTTCTGGGGTCTTTTTACCATCCAGCATGCACACTTTTTCGTTTCATCTGGCTTAACAACAACACTTGGACACATGTTAATTAAAATACAGCAAACATTATCTATCGTATCAAGAAGGGTAAGTTATTCATCCTTACAGGGAAGCAACAAACGAATTGGTAGTGTGTTATGTAATAGTGTGTACTTATTGTGCAAGCTACCTATTACCCTTTCTGCATGTATCCTAAGGTGTGCTATAGCACGTATGTCTTCCACATCCTTAGCATCGAGTTGGCATCACTTGGGTAAAGTTGGTTTTATATTCGCACATTCGGACTTCTGCATTCAATTACTTTGTTAAGCACACTACATTGGACATTCAGCGGACATTCGCAAGTAAATATGCCATTAAAACAATACTTGGCCATTTTGATCGATGGTGAAAAGACGTAGTAGGTTTACAATGATGTTGCTGATTAGAATTTGCAAAAAAACTAATTTATTACACATATAATTAGAAAGTTATTGAACGCGGAAATGTGTGAATGTTGTGAATGTGCGAATATAAAACCAACTTTACCTACGTATCTTGGACTTAGGTAAAGTTGGTTCCCTTTCGAGCTGTCACGAGACATCACGGAGATTTCTCCGTTATGGGAAACTCCTTCCCTCCAACCTTTCCTGAATACCTATTGGCTCACGCCAGTCAATGACTGGCCAATTGTCGCGAAGCATGCAAACATGACGAGCTCGAGAGGCAGTATAAATGCAGCGCCCGCGACAATTACGTCAGAATCTTTTTCTTCACTTTGCTGAACCTAGGTTATGGCTAAAATATTCAGCTCACGGTTAGGTTCACTCATTCGAGGGCAGGCCTCATGGCTGCTCCTCTGCAGCGTTCAGGTGAGTATGACATTTCTTAAAGGTAGTCCGTCTGCCCTCTGATCAGCGGTGGACCTTCGGGACTCAGGTGATGAGCTCATGCCGACTAAGTGTCCGCATTCCTCACCGTCGAACCTGCAGGACAAGACATCAGCCCGGCTTCTCACGCCCCCCTTCCATGGCGGTGCGGAGAGCCGAGGGCAGATGCGGGAGCAAAGGGATCTCACGTCGCCGCAGATGCTGCACGGAAAAACCCACTGTGTAAGCATGCAGCCCCCGCCTCAGAGCGGCGTTCTGCTGTTTGCAAAGCACAATCGCTCCTCTCTCATTCACATGATAATAGCCCCTTATTAGCGGCTACCGTGTGTACGGAACGACTTCTCATTCACATGATAATAGCCCTCATTAGCGGCTACCGTGTGTTCGGAACAACCTCTCATTACATGATAATAGCCCCTCGTTAGCGGCTACCGTGTGATCGGGACAACATCTCATTCACATGATAATAGCCCCTCATTAGCGGCTACCGTGTGATCGGGACAACCTCTCATTCACATGATAATAGCCCCTCATTAGCGGCTACAGTGGGTAGAGGACATTTATAATTCACATGGTAACAGCCCCTTATCAGCGGCTACAGTGTGTAGTGAACTTTTTATAATTCACATGATAACATCGGCGGCGCCGTGTGTGTAGAGGACATGTTTTTCTAATTCACAAAGCGCGCGAAGGCGATGGGATCTGATGCCCCTGCGCGGAAAGCGCGCGAAGGCGAGTCACTTGACACCCCTACGCGGGAAGCGCGCGAAGGTGAGGAGTCACATGACACCCCTGCGCGGAAAAGCGCGCGAAGGTGAGGAGTCACATGACTCCCCTACGCGAGAAGCGCGCGAAGGTGAGGAGTCACATGACACCCCTGCGCGGAAAGCGCGCGAAGGTGAGGAGTCACATGACACCGATGCGCGGAAAGCGCGCGAAGGTGAGGAGTCACATGACACCCCTGCGCGGAAAGCGCGCGAAGGCGAGGAGTCACCTGATGCCCTGAAGGGCGCATCCTATCAGCCTCCCAGATTTCGCCGGACTATTACGCCAGTTGTTTACGCCCCTTCACGTGGTGTTCAACTAGGTCGTATAGCATAGTCAGCCTGTAGTTATTACAGTCGCTATGTTGTAGAAGACCGCGGGATCAAGGTCTTCTTGGACAAGTTAAGAGGCACCACGACCAGTGCAGGAGTCCTCAAGCTGTCTCAAAATTGTAAATGTGTGGGACGAGGTGTGTTCATTAAAGCATACGTTTGCACGAGGAGCTTTTCCTCCTCGCTCAGTCACCACCGCCGCTCGCCCCTCCCCTCAGCGACCGGACCCACTGACCCACACGGGTTATAGCTGCCGAGCCGCTGTGTCAGTTCATGAGCGCGTGGGAAGCGATTCCAAGTATCTCACGCTGGTTGCTCTGCATAAGAGCGAGGGTACACCCTTCAATTCAGACGCAGTCCACCCCGTTTCAATGGCGTGGCGTAGTCTCTAACACTGACTCGAAATGCCCTTATCCTAAACAAGAGCTAATACAATTGCTCGGAGAAGGAGCAATAGAGCAATTTCAGCGAGCAGGCGGGACGGCTGTTTGTCCAGCCTCTGTTTGGGGTGCCTAAGAGAGAGGGTAGACTCTGCCCGATTCTAGATCTCGGACCCATCAACAGAGCGCTTGGAAAGCGTCCGTTCAGGATGTTAACGCTAAGCAGATCCTGGCGCAAATTCGCCCCGGGGACTGGTTTGCGTCCGTAGATTTAAAGGACGCGTACTTTCACATTCGGATAGCACCGCATACACAGACGGTTTTTCTGAATAGCTGTCAACTGTCAGGGAGAAGCACAGTGTTCCAATACTCTGTCCTCCCGTCCGGGCTGCTCCGGCCCCACGCACTTTCAAAGTGCATCAATGCAGCACTTCCCCCTCAGATCGAGCGGAAGGCGCATCCTCTATTATCTGGACGATTGGCTGATTTTAGCTCAGTCCCTGGATACGCTTATCAGCCACATAGACTCTCTGTTATTCACTTGGAGTCCCTACGGCTATGAGAGCCCGCCTCTCGCGAGATCGCGTGGGGGATGAGACCCTGCCTCTCGTGAGATCGCGTGGGATGAGAGCCTGCCTCTCGTGAGATCGCGTGGAGATGAATCCCGCCTCTCGCGAGATCGAGCCGCGGCCAATTGTCTTCCCTGCACCTTTTCAGGCAGGGCAGCTCTGTTCAGTTGAGGGTATTACAGAGACTGCTCGTACTCAAGGTGGTGGATTCAGCGGTATTACATCCGTTATTACACATGCGCCCGCTGCAGCTATGGCTGGAATCTCGAGTCCCGTGAACGGCGTGGACTTCGGGAGGTTTGCGCATCGCGGCCACATCGAAGCTCTGACGCAACCCAGATGCGCCAGATGATCACGATGGATGCATCGGCTCACGGCTGGGGAGTAGTGTGCGAGGGAATGCCAGCTTCGGGACTGTAGCTGGAATCTCAGAGCCGGTGGCATTAAACCGCCTGGAGCTGGAAGCAGTCTTCTTAGCTCTAAGGATTTTCAGCCACAGCTGGACCAGCAAGATGTACTGATTCGCACCGACAACACGTCTGTGGTTTCGTATATAAATCCTCAAAGAGAGTGGAGACTGCACCCCGAGTCGGTGGCATAAAATGGATGAGCGGACAGACAGAGATTCAGATGCGGTAGCTGCAGCGACCGTATCTCGACTTGTTACTGGTTAATAAGTCTAATTTTTGACATCTGGAACTCTGCTTCTCGAGCCTCATTGACTAAAATGAAGGAATCCATCTCTCGTTCTTTGGGCCACGACAGAAGCAGTCTTCTTAGCTCTAAAGGATTTTCAGCCGCAGCTGAAACAGCAGCATGTACTGATTTGCACCGACAACACGTCTGTGTTTTCGTACATAAATCCTTAGGAGAGTGGAGATTGCACCCCGAGTCGGTTTGGATGATCCGGAACCGCTAATGTTAAGGGAGAGCGGAGGTGGATCTGTTCGCCAAGAGCGAGAACACGCATTGCCTGTTGTTCTTCACTCCCCGCTGACATCACGCTGACCAGCAGCTAGCCCGTATGCATTTCCTCCGATCAAGGAATGTTACCGCTGGTGTTATGAGAGATCAGGGTGGAGCGAGCATCAGTGATACTACATCGCCCTGAATCCAGCCTGGGTTCCTAGACTTGATGGAACTGCTGGAGGCACTGCCTTGCCGTTCCCCGGCAGGAAATATTTGCTATCCCAGGTCGAACCTGAACTATAGAGCCATCATGTGTGATCGCTTCAGGGGTATCGGAGGAGATGGGCGCCTTACAGTCTCGCACGCTCATGGGAGCGCTAAAACTCTCTACAAGACGTTTGTATGCTTCAAATGGGAGTGTTTGTGAAGGAGTCAGGCTCATATCGACCCGACTACTTGCACCGTATGTTCTGAGTTTCCCGCTGCACAGACTGGATAGTGGATCGTTTCCATCGACACTGAAGTTTATGTCGCGGCCATTGCCGTGTCCGTTCCCCGCAGAGCGGGCAATCGTTCGGTAAAAGACTACATCCCCCATGTCCACTTTCGTTTCCGCTCTGGGACCAGGAAGTGGGGTAAGAGCTCTCTCATTGCAACCATTGGGTTTTATCATCCGTAGGTTTGAAGGAGCTATTCCTTAAAACTACAGTCCTTCTGGCCTTCGCTTCGGCTAAGCGCATAGAGCATTACACGCTTTTCTGTGGACAGCGGCTGTATTCGATTCGGTCCCGGGACTGCAGTGTCACTCTCCGGCCGAGGTTGGAATATGTGCCTAAATCACTGTCTACCCCCTTCGAAAGGACGGAGACGGTTCGCCGTCAATCCTTGCTACTAAATCATCGCCCTCACAGAGTGCGGACGCCCAGACTGCAGTTTGCCCCGTCAGTGTTTTTGAGATTTTACATTGACCGTTCAAGCAGTTTTCGGCAATCGATCCAGCTTTGGGTGCTATGGTGGTGTGCGAACGGCCGAGCCGTATCGGAACTAAGTCTGTCACAATGGATTGTGGACGCTATCACGGAGGCATATACAACCCAAGGTTTGGAAATTCCCTCTGCACATTGAGGGCTATCGTTCCACCTAGCGTGGTCGAGATTTATGTGTATTCAGATATTGCTTGGCAGCCGGTGGTCTTCACAGAATATCTTCGCCAGGTTTTACAAGCTGGAAGTTCAGTCCTTAGCCTCCCAAGAGCGGTCGGTGAGTAACTAATTCATGTTGCTAACGTTACCTTTTGTGGGAGGTGCTGTTTGTACAGTACATTATGCAGCCTCTAGGAGGTGTTTGTATAGTACATTACGCAGCCCTTATGAGGTGTTTCTTGTCGGCCCTGAGTTCAGTGCCGCGGACATGGTCATGTTATGGTATGCTGCTCAAACACAGTTAACTCTGTATAGCTCCTATAATACTGCTATGGCTGGATGTGTTCTGCCCTGCTCTCAGCGCAGCACATGTAGTCACTTGCCAGATATGCAAATTTAGTATACCTGAGGTGTAGGCGCTCATTGGCTTATCTCCATCTATCAGCTGTGAGCCCGCTCTACGAGCGCAGTTATTGGTGGGAATGCTATCGCGCTGTGTAACTGGTACAGGCTGACCGTAGCCTCTCTCACGGCGGGATTGAATAAGGTTCCCATAACGGAGAAATCTCCGTGATGTCTCGTGACAGCTCGAAAGGGAACGCTACCGGTTACTATGGTAACCTCGGTTCCCTGAGAGCGGGAACGAGACATCACGGTGATCGCCGTGATCGCTGCTCGTTCAGCCAAGCGGCGTTCAGTATCAGATTCTGACGTAATTGTCGCGGGCGCTGCATTTATACTGCCTCTCGAGCTCGTCATGTTTGCATGCTTCGCGACAATTGGCCAGTCATTGACTGGCGTGAGCCAATAGGTATTCAGGAAAGGTTGGAGGGAAGGAGTTTCCCATAACGGAGAAATCTCCGTGATGTCTCGTTCCCGCTCTCAGGGAACCGAGGTTACCATAGTAACCGGTAGCGTTTTATATTCACACATTCACAAGATTCACACATTTCCGCGTTCAATAACTTTGTTAATCTGCATCAAAAAAAGGATAATTTTGGTCAGTTATCATTACCGACTACTATGAGAACAAAGCAGAACACATTTTTCTGTAGAACTCGGCATTTTAAAGAAGCTGATAAACACGCTTACCTCTATGGAGTGTCGTTATCTTCTTCTTTATTTTTAACGGCGGTTGGCATCCAGCGTTATTGGTGCATTACCGCCACCACCTGGACTGGAGTGTGGAGTGACAATGAGAAGGCTTAAAGAAATAACAAAAGAAGAAAAAAAGTGTCATGTAAATTCACGTGTGTCTTAAATAACTTATTATCATTCTTTTCTATTACCTAATATTAGTTCTAATGTAATTTTATTTACACATTCTGATTGTATCTTTGTTTCCAGCATTTCTCTGTCTTTATGTTACACTGTAATAAAATATGCTTAACTGTTTCAATGTCGCCACAAATACCAGAAGGATATTTCCTGATTTTATGTAGGTTTCCATTTAAAGATGAATGTCCTGATCTTAATCTTGCTATTATTACTTCTTCTCTTCTTTTAGAGTCACTTACAGTCTCATTATTTTTCAATCCTACTTTCTTTTGGATTTTATACAGATGCGTATCCGTCTCCATTTCCCATTTATGTTGCCAAGATTTAATAAGCTTGATTAATAATTGTCTTTGCTTCTGCTTTGCTGATTTTTACATCAATTTTTACATCAGCATGAACTCTATATAGCAGTAGCATTATTTCTATAATATTGTCTGCAATTTGATTGTCCCGACTGAATACTTCTTAGAGCCGCCAGTGATTCTGAGCATAAAACTGCTTTCTTAATACAACCAATGCAAAGCTAAAACAATAGCTCTCACCTCTGTAGTAAATACAGATACGTAATCTGGAGGTCTTTTAGCCAAATTACATGTTTGGTTAGAAAATAGTATTTTGAAAAAAGCTTGCTCCCATTTCGTTTTTGCATGTCTAACGAGATTCGGGAATTACATTTAAAAATCCTTGCCAATATATCTCTGTAACTACACCTTAGCAAAATGTTAGGATATTGATTAGAGCTGTACATTTTTGTTCAGATCAAATAGAAAAATTGTTAATTTCTTTTTTACTGTTGTTATAATTTTTTGGGGGGGCAAGATCTAGATATTGATATCTAGAGAATTCAGGTATAACATGTAAATATGTCTTCATATATATAATAATAAAAAAAAAAAAAATCAGTTAATTTTATGGTGATTATTGGGATTTTATATGGTATTTCATATACATAAAAGTAAAAGGTGTAACTCCAAACCATGTTTTAATGCTTTTATGGCTGACTTTCTTATGTTAAATGATTCTGTTAAATGCCCTGATAACAAAGAATCTAAGTATAAAATTATGCTCGCTGAAAAGTTAAAGTTACTTGCAAATAACTTTTCATTGCTGTCTTTCTTCCCTATTTATTATTTTTTGTTTTTTGTTTGGTTTGTTTGTTTGTGATTTGTCTTAATGTAAGTTTCATAACCCCTGTTCCTCATGTGTTATGTTATCTATTTGGATGTCTTGATTCATATGTCTAATTGTTTAAGCATTTATTACAAATATATAATAACAACTAAGAAATTACATGTTTGGATTACAATTTTTCATGATTGCTTAGGCACAATTTTAAAATGAAGCCTCATTTTGTCAAAACACTACACACAATTCACACATCCACACACAGAAGTATCAGAACATCTCTGATTTTTTGCAAAACGAAACACTTCATTCAAATCTTGACAATAATTTTACAAAACCCAGTTTTGGTACCATATGACAAACACATGGTTCATATAGATTGATTATGTTTGAACTAATTAAACACTGATGTGCTCAATCTTAAACACTTGTAATATTTCTATTTAAACTTTTGTTCCTCCTTTTTTGTTCCTCTATTTAGACTTTTGTTCCTCCTTTTGTTTGTGAGATATTGTTAAGTAAAGTACATGAGCATATTGACAAAACACAACACATAACACAAGTACCGCATATTCATTAAATATTTTGTTATCAGCACATTGTAAAATCCTTCAAGTACATCATAGCAATTAGGCTGCATTTTGCGCAAAAAATCAGAACATATTCCAATTACAAAATACTACATAAATGTTTGTGGAGAAAGGAAAAAAATACCTTAGCATCATCTCTTCGTACAGCTGGATATGGCCACTGTATCCATATCACAGGCAATGCCCTCCCTCGCAAGACAGCAAGCGAAGAATCTTCTAGGATGGTGAATCCATCCTTACACAGACTCTGCAACTATTACGTGGAATCTATGAGGGGACTAACATAGGGTTGAAGATCATAAACCTTCCACTGCCATGCAGAAGGGAAAAAGGAAAAAAAGAGTGTTGTGGCAGTTACTGGAATATTGAAACCAGTTTCTGGTTGCATTAGTCCAATACCTAGTCTGTCCAATACTTTGTCTACAAATGTGAGTATGTGGTTGGTGTTGTACGGTCCTATTTTGGCATGCCAGTGGAGGACCCCATTCAGCGTGATTGCAGAATATTGTGATGTTACCACCACATTGACCAAGCACATTCAAAATATCTCTGAGGCCAAAGATGTTTCTCCTTATTCCTCTTGCTGCACCACCGCCTTTCACTTTTGTTGAAGACAAAAATTAGTCTGTAGCCTTTTTAGTGTTTACACCTTGATTGTTGAGTTAACAGTTAAACACCTAAGTGTGTGCACACCTGATGGCTGTATTTGATCAGTTGGTTTATGTGTGTATTAATTAGTAAAGCAGTGACATTATGTAAGATTTTTGTGTCTAATGTCGAGAAGTCTTTTCTGTGTTGCAAAACAATATGTGTAGTGTTTTGCAAAAAGTGTGAGGCTGAGAATGTGCTTATAGTTGTGCAGATTTGGGCTGAGGTTTTGGTGTTTGAGCGTTCGGTTTCTCTAATTGTGTGTTATTTTGAATTTTAGTGTGTAAGCAATCATAAATAAAACTGTAAGACAGCCTGCTAACGATTCACTGTCCATGGTACTAAAGTGATCACCTCACGTATTTTTGTTCTTCTTCTTTCTTTCTTCTTCGGTGGTTTTTATTACCAGTTTGCAAATGAAGTGCATTACCAAAACAAAAAGTACTTTTTCTTAACACAGCAACAAACCTACATCACACAATTACTTAATTTTCTGGCCAAAACCATATTTAGGTAAAGAAATACAAACTGTATATTTCAAAATGCTGAATATGTCCATGGCACATAATTACTGGGTATTTGTTGCAACTGCTTAAAAGCAAAATCAGTACTTGTCACAGAATTTCAGAAAAATGACACTCAAACATCAAATCTGCAAAACCATACAGTAATTTCTGGGACTTTGACTCAGTATTCAATGTAATACAACACTTTTTGCTAAACACAACACACACTTATCTATGTAACATGCAAAATGTAACAGGAACTATCTTCATTTCAATTAAGTATCTTGATTATGTTTTTTTGTTGGCCATGAATTTCTCAACATCTCTCTGCCAATTTCTTTCCATGTTGTACATAAATGTACAAGCTCATGAAAGAAGAGCTTTATGTTTTGAAAAAGTTTGTGTGTGTGTGTGATATATCCAAAAATGTAATATTATGGCAAAGGTGCTTACAGAGTGAGAAATGTTTGTTTTTGAGAAGTGTTTGTGATCTTTAGAATGCAGTGCTTCATTTTGATAAAGATGTGATGCATTTTGCTTAATGTGTGTGCAATTTTGGGATTTGTGTGTAAAGTAAAAAAAATAAAAATAACAACAACAAAGTTTAGAAAATGCGTGTAAGCAGTTGTGTAGCTAAATCCATCCCTGGCCACATCCTGTCAGAAAATATCTGTTTTGACTGGTAACAGCACAACTATTCAGCAAAGTAGTGTAATACCAAAACCCTGTTAACAATCAGCCAACAAGTTGACTGAGGAAAAAGCCAGTCAACAGTAGAAGCAGGAGACTAAGTGATGAGAAAAAAGTAGCGGAGTTTATTCAATAATCTTAGTTGCATATGTGTCAATGCTCAGACTTCATCTGATAAGCACAAATTCAACAAGTAGTGTTACACCAAATTAATCCCATAAACATTCCCTCGTTTGTCTTATTCATGAAGACAAACAGCCCTTCAAATAACACAGTTATAAGACTAGACAACAATGGAGAAAAAACTCAAGAATAAATGAGTAATCAATCAAATCAATTAAATTAGTATATAAATGATTATAATGATTATTGTAAATAGTTATATGATTAAAAGGAGTAATAAAACAATGACATGATAATGATTATACATTAATGAATGAAGAATAAATGGTAATAAATAGAAAGTACTACAACACAAATGTATGGTTGTTGTCTTGAAGCAAAACACACACAGTTTGCATGTGAGGATCCTCACATCCTTCAAGAAAGCAATTAGCACTTTTTTTGTGAGACATACACATCTCTTACATTTAAGCAAGCTAAACAGAAACTGTTCTGATGGAGCCAGGGGCGTGGTCGGGGGTGGGGGCAGGGGCGTGGTCGGGGGTGGGACATGGGCGTGGTCGGGGTGGGGGACAGGGGCGTGGTCGGGGGTGGAGCCAGGGCATGGTCGGGGGTGGGGGCAGGGGCGTGGTCGGGGCAGGAGCGGGGGAAGTGGGCGACGGGTCTGGGCCCCTGCAGTAGAAGATTTAAATGTAGATGACACAGCATTTCTAATCAATGCCTTATACATGGCCATAAACACAAGATTAACAAGCCCGAACAAACTGTGCAAATTACCATCAGCATCACATTTGTCACATTAGTAAATATACCTTTAAACCATTCCAACCCAAAAAACCCTGAAGTAGTTTCCCTATCTGTCAGAGTCTTTGACATGAAGGTCAATTTCTTGATCCCTGCTTCTATGACATGTCCTTCATTATCATTGTCCGGAATATACGTGCAACAAGTTTCTCCTACTATCACACAAACGCCCCCTCTCTCGGCTGTTAGCTGATCCAAGACTAAACGATTTCGCAAAGCAGTGAGTCTCAGTCCTCTCAGCTCCTCCTTGATGCCTTCCATCATTATCTTTGTCGTGTTAATGAAAGAAATCAGTTCATACCTGGTAACCTGTACCTCTTCCATTAATGATGCAACACCTATTCCAGGGACAAAAAAAGCCAGCAATTTCTCAGCGATGGTCCAGATGTGATGTTTTTTTGACACTGGGCTGTCTTGCGCAATGTTAAGCAGTCCCCTTTTCTTTCTTCTCATAAATTCACGTGGTTGGTGGGGTAGAATAATTGTTCCACCATGCAGTTGAATTAGAGCACATGTTCCTGTCCAGTTTCTAGGCAGAGAGACATATATTTCATACCCACACTGCCAGTAGCCATTTTCTACCACTCCTGTGCCCAGTTTATCAGATATATGCACAACTGCACAAACAGCTTCACATTTAGTACGTGTGCACTGCCTGTGAGATATGTATCGTCTGGCTATTGGAGAATGATGTGGAACCCCATAAACGTCGACGCGCCCTTCTAAGCATTTGACACAACGTGTGGCAAGAGTAGTGTCATTGTCTTCGTAGTAGATCACATTGCATTTACTCTTTGGTATTTTCCCTAAAGGATGATTTCCTGTAACTCTACTGTAACATGTAAGATTACTTGGTATGTTCCTAACTGTTGCTACCTTGCCAAACAGTCTTTTTGTCAGTCGGATAGTTGTCCATCCCTCGTCTTGCATCTAGGACACAGCTCTGATTGTCATTGAAATCAGCTGCTGCCACAGCCACCATAGCCATGAAGGTTGATGTGTTGTGATCTTGATGAGGCCACCGGTCCACTCCAGTGGTGCTGTGTGGGAACTGTGTGCACACGTAGCAGTTCTTTGACCCATATTCCTTTACAGTATGGTTCGCTAGTCTCCACCACATGTTCGTGGCGTATGGATGAGGAGGGCTGGGATGGTCCATCCAGGAGTCAGATAAGCTAGCCATATAACGTTTGCTGTTTCTCGTAGTCGTCTTGGTCCCAAAGTATGGCTGACTGATGCAGTACCATTCATCACAGGCTCAGGATCAGTCCCTTTTCTTGGAATCAGTGATAAAATAACACATAGTGCCAGAACAATCAGTGCACATATCACAGCTCTCAGACCACAGAGTCCAGGATGTCTCATAAGATGCCATGATCGTCTCTGTGGCTCCATTTCGCTGATCTGCTCATTGAAGTCCAGCTGTGTCGCTGTCTATTCAGCTCTCATACACTGACTGTGCCAGTCTTTCCCAGGACACATTTATTTGTCCCTCCTCTCTTCAAAAAAAGTATGCAAAACAATGGAGAGTTACCACAGGCCTCAGATAACAGCCATGTGATGTGAACCTTCATATTCACATTGAAAAATGGGTCTTTTCAAAGAAACCTATGAGAAATTGTGCTCTGTTTGCTGTGGAGTGAACAATTATTTAGGAGCAAAAATATTTTGCTATAAGAATGTCAATATTTGTTATTGGGCAGTTTCAACACATAATGTTTTACCAGTATATGGAATATTTATAAGAACAGCAAACTCTATACATTTGGAAAGTTTGTTCAAAATGCTTACACAGTTGTTGAAACTAAGCCTCTTTTTCTCAACACTACACAGAAAACCACAAATAAACACACACACAACTTGAAAAAGCAAACACTTTTAAAAAGTTTTTCAAAATTATTATATTTCCCATAACATTCTATTTGGGCATATTAACTGTACACACAAACATAAAAAGATCAAGCACATACACACCAAACTACACACATGTGAACAAATTAAAACAATACTTTCATGTGTCTTTAGCTTGTTCAGAGTGCACTGAAGAACAGGAGTAAGTCATAGCACTCACACACACTGTACATGCATATGCATATACACTGTATGTACAGTATGTATGACTGAGTAATTTTACACAGTTATGCAACTGAACTGAATCAATACTCAACTGACTTGACCTGTAGAATTACACTATTGACTTGTTAGAGCTGCCTTACAGCAGAATGTGTATTTGATAGTATTGTGAAGCTTTACAAATTGCAAATTGTATTTAAATGTTTAATTTAGATTCTTATTATCCACTTCCTGACTCAATGTATAGCTGTGCCTTTGTCTCTATGATAATGGTAAGTTCAATGAGTCAGACTACTGAGACTCTCAAGCTTTGTTCTGCAAATGGCTTTCTGGCCCAGACTTCCTGGCCCAGACTTCCTGGCTCCCTGTGTCAGACTTTGTCTTCCTTTTCCTTGTGTTTCCACACCCTTATATGGTCCTTCCTGTTTCCTGTCATTAGTTCATTCATCCCCATCTGTGTTTGATTTGCTCCTCACCTGATGCTGTTTCCCGTGATTGTTATGTGTTCATAAGCCCTGAGTTTTCCCTGAGTCTTTGTCCGTCAACTCGTCTATGTACGTTGATGTAGTTGTGTGTCTTGTGTTCCTTCATTAAATCGCATTATTTACCTTACCTCTCGTCTCCCGCGTCCTTCCCGCTACACGACCGTGACAGATTGACGGACCTAAAAAGATGGAGGAGCGCCGCCGCCGCCCGCAGCTGATCCTGGTCTGCCGTTCGCGGGGTTCCTTCGACGCCGCCCGCGGCTCGCCCAGCACGCCGTTCGCGGGAAGTCAGCGGCCGTTCGCGGCTCACGTAAGCCCGCCGTTCGCGGGAAGTCAACGGCCGCTCGCGGCTCACGTAAGCCCGCTGGTGTCTCTACTGGCTCCGCCCAGCTCATCTTCGTCGCCGCTGGTCCTGCCCAGCCCAGCCCGTCTTCATCTCCACTGGTTCCGTCCAGTTCCACGCTAGCCGAGCACCCCCTGGTACCCCTGGGCGTGTTAGTGGTTTACGAGGGGATGGATTGGAGCCCAGCCCCAGAGCCTGCTCCTCGCCAGCGCCCTCCGGTGCCTGCTCCTCGCCAGCGCCCTCCGGTGCCTGCTCCTCGCCAGAGCCCTCCGGTGCCTGCTCCTCGCAAGTGCTCTCAGGTTTCCCCGCTGGTTCCGTCCAGCACTCCAGAGTGCCCACGAGAGTCAGCGCCACCCGAGCGCCCACGAGAGTCAGCGCCACCCGAGCGCCCACGAGAGTCAGCGCCACCCGAGCGCCCACGAGAGTCAGCGCCTCCAGAGCGCCCCCAAGAGTTGGTCCCGTCCAGCTCACCTTTGCCTCCGCTGGTCCTGTCCAGCTCACCTTGGCCCACGCTGGTCCCGTCCAGCTCACCTGGGCCTCCGCTGGTCCCGTCCAGCTCACCTTTGCCTCCGCTGGTCCCGTCCAGCTCCCCTTGGCTTCCGCTGGTCCCGTCCAGCTCGGCCTCTGCCGGTTTCGTCCAGCGCCCCTTCTGCGCTTCCTGAGCGCCCCCGAGGCTCCGCTCGGCCCGAGTGCCCGCGAGAGTCAGCGCTACCTGAGCGCCCACGAAAGTCTGCGCTTCCAGAGCGCCCCCAAGAGTTGGTCCTGTCCAGCTCACCTTTGCCTCCGCTGGTCCTGTCCAGCTCACCTTGGCCCACGCTGGTCCCGTCCAGCTCACCTGGGCCTCCGCTGGTCCCGTCCAGCTCACCTTTGCCTCCGCTGGTCCCGTCCAGCTCCCCTTGGCTTCCGCTGGTCCCGTCCAGCTCACCTTGGCCTCTGCCGGTTTCGTCCAGCGCCCCTTCTGCGCTTCCTGAGCGCCCCCAAGGCTCCGCGCGGCCCGAGTGCCCGCGAGAGTCAGCGCTACCCGAGCGCCCACGAGAGTCAGCGCCTCCAGAGCGCCCCCAAGAGTTGGTCCCGTCCAGCTCACCTTTGCCTCCGCTGGTCCTGTCCAGCTCACCTTGGCCCACGCTGGTCCTGTCCAGCTCACCTGGGCCTCCGCTGGTCCCGTCCAGCTCACCTTTGCCTCCGCTGGTCCCGTCCAGCTCCCCTTGGCTTCCGCTGGTCCCGTCCAGCTCACCTCGGCCTCTGCCGGTTTCGTCCAGCGCCCCTTCTGCGCTTCCTGAGCGCCCCCGAGGCTCCGCGCGGCCCGAGTGCCCGCGAGAGTCAGCGCTACCCGAGCGCCCACGAAAGTCTGCGCTTCCAGAGCGCCCCCAAGAGTTGGTCCTGTCCAGCTCACCTTGGCCCACGCTGGTCCCGTCCAGCTCACCTGGGCCTCCGCTGGTCCCGTCCAGCGCCCCTTCTGCGCTTCCCGAGCGCCCCCGAGACTCCGCGCGACCCGAATGCCCGCGAGAGTCAGTGCTACCCGAGCGCCCACGAAAGTCTGCGCTTCCAGAGCGCCCCCAGGAGTTGTTCATGTGCAGCTCACCTGGGCCTCCGCTGGTCCCGTCCAGCTCACCTGGGCCTCCGCTGGTCCCGTCCAGCTCACCTTGGCCCACGCTGGTCCCGTCCAGCTCACCTTTGCCTACGCTGGTCCCGTCCAGCTCACCTTTGCCTCCGCTGGTCCCGTCCAGCTCACCTGGGCCTCCGCTGGTCCCGTCCAGCCCACCTTTACCTCCGCTGGTCCCGTCCAGCTCCCCTTGGCCTCCGCTGGTCCTGTCCAGCGCCCCTTCTGCGCTTCCCGAGCGCCCCCCTGAGATGGGGAGCTTCCCCAAGAAAATTTTGAGGGGGGGCTACCCGCCATGGCCTCCCAAGCTCCCTGCTCCGCCATGGCCGCTCGAGCACCCTGCTCCGCCTTGGCCGCCCGAGCACCCTGCTCCGCCGTGGCAGCCGGAGTCCCCGGATCCGCCGTGGCCGCCTGAGTCCTCGGATCCGCCGTGGGTCCCGGAACGGGCACCGCCCTGGAGGCCACCTGTCCGATCTCCAGGTCCTTGAGGCCTCCAGAACGCCCACCCCCCCCTCCCCTTTCGATGTCGTACGGCGCGGGACGCGCCTATTGGAAGGGGGGGGTAATGTCAGACTTTGTCTTCCTTTTCCTTGTGTTTCCACACCCTTATATGGTCCTTCCTGTTTCCTGTCATTAGTTCATTCATCCCCATCTGTGTTTGATTTGCTCCTCACCTGATGCTGTTTCCCGTGATTGTTATGTGTTCATAAGCCCTGAGTTTTCCCTGAGTCTTTGTCCGTCAACTCGTCTATGTACGTTGATGTAGTTGTGTGTCTTGTGTTCCTTCATTAAATCCCATTATTTACCTTACCTCTCGTCTCCCGCGTCCTTCCCGCTACACGACCATGACACCCTGGCCCAGACGTGGAATCGTTAGTTTGATCGGATTAGTGTCTATCTTTCAGAGCCCCCTGGCCCAGACGTGGATTCGTTAGGTTGATTGGATTAGTGTCTATGCATTTGATTATGTTGATGAGATTAGAACCACGGGAAGTTTAGCAACAAAAACTAACGCCTCCCTCATGTGCTTGCTTTGTTTGAATTTGTCTCCACCTCCAAGAATCCCTCCTCCAAAAATGCCTATAAAATAACCTTGTAAAGTTACTTAAGATTGAGATTTCGATGACTACAGCTACCAACAGCTTGTGTTCGCAATAAAGAATCCTTCTGACGATCCAATCCGAAGTCTCCTGGTCTTCTCTTCTGAGTTTTCTACACTTTAGAAGAACCGAGTTCACAACACTGGCCCAGCTCTGACTTTAGCTGGGGGTGGAGAGGGGCTGGCTGACTTGGAAGGATGTAATTTCTAAATCCATGAGATGTACCAATCAGACACAAATTTTGTGGTATAGTAAAAATATGTATAAGTCTGTAGTCTGTATATAGAGTATACAGTTTGTATGTAATTTTTACTTACTATTTTTTTCCTTTTGTTTTTACTTTAATATTTAATTGTTATACTGTATAATTTGCCTTTATTATCTCCAAAATGCTTAAAAAAACTTAAATGTTTATTTCCTAATTAGAATGCCACATTTCTAAAGATAGTATTTTATGTGGGCAGGGAAACTTGCTACATACAGCTCAATGCATGTAGACTTCAGCAACAGTGCACATTGAACAAGTTTTGGAGTTGTTTGTTCCACTATATGAAATTTGTAAACTCAAGGTTCAAGGTTCTTTATTATTCGTCACATACATAATCATACAGGGTATAATCAGTAGTGAAATGTAGGTCAGGACAGGTCCGCTCAATGGACAGTGCAAAAAAAAGTACAAAAATGAAACATAACACAAGAGAAAATATATAAATATAGGTAATAATACAATTAAAAAATAAGAAAGAAAAAATAAAATAAGGAGTAAAATGTGCAATGAAATAAAATGTGCAATACAGTCTACTGTGGATTTAATAAATATAACCTGTATATATAACTGCTTTTCACAGACAGCTAAATGCAATAAATAAGCCAATCCCCATGGTGTGGTGTGTCCTTTGGAGTGTGCTTAATAACAAAGTGAATTGGGGTTAACTTGGGCAAAGACTGGAAAATTATTGAAAGTTTAAGGTGTAGATAGCATCAGGACCGCGGACAGCGCCATGAAATACAAGTATAGCCTAGTTTCACTTTTAAAATGAAAGCAAAATCCAAGTTTGTTTCAGGTTTTATGCTTAGTACAATATTCTATAAGGTTGGAAAATACAAGATTGCCTATTTTATATATATATTTTTTTATATATATATATGTTTTAAAGTGAAGGACTCAATGTACGCACCCATCTAACAGAGAGATGTGGGATAAGTATCATTTAGAGCAAATAGTTGTAGTTTTAAGGCTTCTGTTATGTTATTCGAGGTCAGATAAATATTTAGAAATGAGTTTTGTGAAGGTGTGAGGTTCTTTTCAAAAGTTATTGAACTGAAAGGTGTCTCTATGAAGAATCCCATCTAATAGAGAGATGTGGGAAAAGTATCATTTAGAGCAAATAGTTGTAGTTTTAAGGCTTCTGCTGTGTTCTTCAAGGTCAGATAAATATTTAGAAATGAGTTTTGTGAAGGTGTGAGGCTCTTTTCAAAAGTTATTGAATTGGAAGGTGTGTCAATGAATATCACCTTTGAATACAATGTTGGTAGAAATTACACATATAGAGCAAGCAATTGTAGAATACGTGAGTGAGGCACAATTTATTTATAAACCACAAGAACATTTTGCCATTACTTTCTGAAGTGTTTACCCAAAATACCAAAAATAAACATCCTGTTTGCTGTCATGCTTTCAGAGTACTTGTCAATAATCTGATGGATTCAGTATCATGGACAGTGATATTTCTGCAGGACTGTAAACATCAATCAATGCACATAAATTGTGATATTGTCATGTTAAATGAAGATTTCACACAACAGGAAAACATCAAAGTTATTTTAGCCATTCCTTTCATCTCAACTCAACACCTGGAGAACACTGTTACGATGTTAAGTGTTTATCACACTTAAAACCAGAAAAGAACAGAGGTGAATAAAACAGCAAGAGATGGGCTGCAGTGTGTTCTGTAGCGTCCAGACAAGATGTTCTTGCTTTGGAGCAGTCGACCCATGCTTTCAAAACCTATTGAAATAAATCATATGTCATTGTTAACACCAACACAGTTGTTGTTCATTTTGAGGCAAATAAATAAATAAATAACCATTCTAAAATTAAATTATAGATTAACTATGTTCAGGAGATTACACATGATTTTCCAGTTGTATGTATTGTTACAAAATTACAGTTCATGTATACGTTAATTATTTGTCATTTCCTAAACAATTCTTCAAACAGCATAATTATATTGCAGTTTTTTATTGTTGCTAAAGGAGCATTAGAAGGCATAATGTGAGTGAGTGGTATTTGTGATAAATGTAGTTGCCTGTTTGCAAACAATGAAAAAAAATATAACTTTTTAGACGGTCCCTATCTTGCTTACCACACTACATTGGACATTCGCAAGTAAATGTTTTATCAGCTTCTTTAAAACGCCGAGTTTTACAGAAAAATGTGTTCTGCTTTGTTCTCATAGTAGTCGGTAATGATAACTGACCAAAATTATCATTTTTTGATGCAGATTAACAAAGTTATTGAACGCGGAAATGTGTGAATCTTGTGAATGTGCGAATATAAAACCAACTTTACCTAAGTGTATCTTGGGATGTCTGTGAAGAGTATGTCCGTGCGTCTTATGGCGGATATCTGCCATGCGTCTCCGCTTGGTTACATTTATATTTATGCATTTAGCAGACGCTTTTATCCAAAGCGACTTACAATTGCATTCAGGTTATACATTTTTTTAATCAGTATGTGTTCCCTGGGTATCGAACCCTCAACCTTTGCGCTGCTGACGCAATGCTCTACCACTGAGCCACACAAGACTCCTTACGTTCTGTTTCCAGGCCAAAAAAAAAAAAAAGAAAGTCCGCTGTCAAATGTTTTGCCCCGTCGATCGTGTGAACGGATATTACTCCCAAAACACAACAGGTTCTTCCCATGACTAAAACTTCCTCGGCGAGTCACAACAATAGGCCTCACAAAATGGCGATTGTTCCCATCAGCCACCGCGGCGCTAGCGCCGTGACGTCACGTCCCCATACCCTATGCTTCACACTCCATCTCAGTAGGTGGCGGAAATGCACTATTAGTTAGTTTACCAACCGCCACAAAGACGAAAGAAGAAGAATAAGAAGAACCAAGAAGAAGGAAACGCTGCAGCCGCCATTAACGTCTTCTGTCAGATTGTAAAAAAATAATTTACGAATTCTTTCGGTGCATAAAATCATGATTTAAAATATTGGTCAGCCACAAGCAAAAAATTAAATAAAAAATCCGTTGATCTTTATTTGGTTTACGTAAGTTAAGTATTTTCGCGGTGACTCGTGAGGGTGTGGTTCGGAAATAAAGGAGAAACCGTTATTAATAATACACAGAGAAATCGGATTTGGCTGGAATCTACAACAAAATGAAGAAGGCTTTCAAACCCGCTCTGTTTGTATTACTGATGTATGGTAAGTGTGTGATTTTTGGTTATTCTTTAACACTTTCGGTTTCACTTTTTGACAACATTGCGCTGGAAACAACTTCGGTCCTGGAGGGCCGGTGTACTTCATAGTTTAGCTCACTTAGGTAAAGTTGGTTTTATATTCGCACATTCACAACATTCACACATTTCCACGTTCAATAACTTTCTAATTATATGTGTAATAAATTAGTTTTTTGACTAATTTTAATCAGCAACATCATTGTAAACCTACTACGTCTTTTCACCATCGATCAAAATGGCCAAGTATTGTTTTAGTGGCATATTTACTTGCGAATGTCCGCTGAATGTCCAATGTAGTGTGCTTAACAAAGTAATTGACCCTTCGCTAAGCCCCGCCCTCCTTAGTTACTGTTGCTACGCCTGTCAAGCTTTCGCACCTGGCACGTCTATTACAGTATGTATGCACCGGTGTGCATATTTTTGGCAAACAGGTGAAATATCTGAGAGAGCAAGACAAAAGGGACTGCAGTATACATTCGAGGGATATATCCACGACATAATATGCAACCGATTAGAGAATAATTTCATCAAAATTGAAGCTAAAGCCTATAGGTCCCAGCGCAAGACTTAGGTAAAGTTGGTTTTATATTCGCACATTCGGACTTCTGCGTTCAATTACTTTGTTAAGCACACTACATTGGACATTCAGCGGACATTCGCAAGTAAATATGCCACTAAAACAATACTTGGCCATTTTAAATGATGGTGAAAAGACGTAGTAGGTTTACAATGATGTTGCTGATTAGAATTAGCAAAAAAACGAATTTATTACACATATAATTAGAAAGTTTTTGAACGCGGAAATGTGTGAATGTGCGAATATAAAACCAACTTTACCTACGTCAGCGCAAGCTGCAGCCACCTCACACGCTGACTATTCAAATGGGAAACACACATTGAGGAACAGATATGTGCATGCACAGCAGGGTAAGTGAAATGTGAAAATAATCTAATAATTATAAATCAAACAGCTTATCCATAAATCATGTGGAATAAACACAAGACATTAGCCTGACCACTTTGCAATGATAACATTCTCCCGCTCATAGTTTTAGCGCGCCAGGCTACTGCTCACACGTCGTGGGTCTAATCTAGTCTTAGGTTTCGGGAAGGAAAAAAATTCCACCACCCCATCTAAACTTTTAGGATACCGGGTATCAGATTTGCACAATCCATACGCACAACGCTTCGGCATGTTTCCCTCGCTCGAAAGCTTGCCAGACCTGCCGCGCCTAGTTACGGTTGCTAAGCCACGATTGGTCTGTGGCGATTTTCAGGCGTGGCTTAGCGAAGGGTCAATTGAATGCATAAGTCCGAATGTGTGAATATAAAACCAACTTTACCTAAGTGTTTAGCTCCAATCCTAATCAAACTGGCTCGGGTAAAGATGGTTTTATATTCGCACATTCGGACTTCTGCATTAAATTACTTTGTTAAGCACACACTACATCGGACATTCACAAGTAAATACGACATAGTGATTTTTTTAGTAGGTTGACAATGATGTCGCTGATTAGAATTTGCAAAAAATAACTGTGGTGTATTTGGGTTAATGTGTTTTAGTGTGCCTAATTCATTCTTAAAAACTTCACTATATTTCTCAAGCACTTCTTGAATCGACCCAGGCTGTTTAGTTTTTTTCTTACATATCGAATTTCTTTCCGATTCAACTTAGCTTTCTGCAGCCAGTTCCTACCACACAAATTTGATTTATTTCCTCTCACCAAATTAACGGTAGCTCATTTACTTGATCTTCATACTGCACAGTAACTGTGAATTGGCCCACAACTGGAATGTCTTCACCTGTATAAGTTTTTAACTTTACTCGAGCTCCCTTCAGTGGCACATGAGCGAATAACTGCTTATACCTTGCATGTGAAATAATACTCACAGCAGCTCCTGTATCAACTTCCATCAATACATCTTGCTCTTTCACAACAAAATTCACCTGGAACGCATGTTTTTCAGCGTTACTTGACAGAGAGAACATTTCCAATTCCGGTTCCTCAAAATACATATAGGCCGTATATTTGTACCTATTCAGTTGCTTATGCGATGTATTCACATTCACATGTGACTTATCTTTTACTCTGCAAGCTTTTCTTATATGGCCCGTCTTTCCACAATGATGGCATTTAGCATTCTTTAAATAACATTCCTGAGCCTTTACAACAATAGCTTTCATATCTCTGGTTATGGGTAGTTTTTTCGTTTACCTTGTGCACCGTTGCCACGGAATCCTCAATTTTCCTCAGCTGTTGCGTGTCCCGATCAGCGGTTTCCATGCTAAGAGCAACTTCAAATGCTCGTGCAAAAGTGAGTGCTTCCTCCGAAAGCAATCTCCGTTGGCATGCTTCACTTTGAATTCCGCTAACAAATCGATCCCGTAAGGATTCGTCCAGACTTGCTCCAAAATCACATTTCAACGCACATTGTTTGAGTTCAGCAACATACTGGGACACTGTTTCATGGGGCTTTTGTACACAACGCTGAAATCGGAAGCGTTCAGCTAATGGCTTTTGTTCAAAATGAGCCTGCAGGATACTAACAATTTCTCTAAAAGTTTTATCCTTTGGTTTTAGAGGTTGAACCAAATTCCGTACTAATCCATAAGTAGAAGCTCCCATAACACTAAGCAATAACTTGTTTCGCATCATCCACATCATTGGCAACCATGAACAGTTCCACTTGCTCGATATATGCAGACCAGGATTCGCTTTCTGGTTTATACTCATCCAGTCAACCGATTTGAGCCATACTCTTCACAATCACATAACTTTTCCTCGTCACCAATTTATGTTATATATTAACGAGGCAGAACCACCAACAAATGTCATCAACACCCTCTACTTCGGTGAACACATGCGTCATCATTATACTGCAACACATCACATTACTTTTAAATACTGGCTTCCACAATCAGGAACCAATAAGATGCCATACAATCAATCAAGTAATTACAAAACACATTAACCCAAATAGAGCACAATAACTTTGTTGCACATATAATTAGAAAGTTATAGAACTCGTGAATGTAACATTCATGCAGATTTGTTTGTTCATTTGTTTTTAATATTCAACAGGCAAAGTTCTTCTGTATCTAAATGCAAACATTTTCATAATAGTTTGAATAAAACAGACTATTGGGGGAAAAAATCTGAATATTTATCTTCACCATCTTGTGACTATTTTAACAAAAGCAACAATAATAGACTAATTGTAATAATAATAATTACTATTATTTTTATATATATATATATATATAAGTATCGCTTTTTATTTATCTTCTTTCCTACTACTTGTTTCACTTCTGTTTTAGTTTTTATAACCAATTCTTACTATGTGTAAGTTGTTGTTTGTTAGCGTGTGTTTGGCATTGTTTAGGATTACTGATACACTACTGCCGTTTGATTTATATATTTTAATTTGAGATAAATTATGAATTTATTATGTCTTTATAGGTATTTTCTTTAGTTTTAATAAATTTGAGTTATTTTGGTACCATTACTTCAACATACTACATGGAAATGAAATAACATATATATGGGTGTTTGGCTTAGTGTCAACTTGGTCAGAATACATTATACTATCTAAAACTGAGGTTGCTACAGATGTTACTGATGTAAAGATGTTACTGATTTTGATAATGATCAAAAACATTACTGCATCCTAACTCAAGCTACGATCAAATGTGTATTTCTAAGAGACAAAAAAATTATATTATTATAATTCATATTATGAGGCAACCCAAACCGGTTTCTTGATTTTGAAACAATATCAACTCATTAGAATGTGCAGAAACTAAGAAATACATATCTATTTAGATAATTATTGTGTTAAGGAAAATTAATGGTCTGGTTTCTAAAACTTTCACTTTGGAGCAAAAATCTGGCTTTAAACTTGAAAGAAATAAAGATTTGACATTTATCGTGATAATTATCGATATCGACTGATATGAAAATAATTATTGTGATAATTTTTTGGGCCATATCGCCCAGCCCTACTTAGGACCATGTGATATTTCAGTTTTTCTTTTTTAATAAATCTGCAAAAATGTCAACAATTCTGTGTTTTTCTGTCAATATGGGGTGCTGTGTGTACATTAATGAGGAAAAAAAATTAACGTAAATGATTTTAGCAAATGGCTACAATATAACAAAGAGTGAAAAATTTAAGGGGGTCTGAATACTTTCTGTACCCACTGTGTATATATATATATATATATATATATATATAGGTCAGTGGCCCTTGGCTTGGTATTGTTGGCAGAATTCGGCCCTCGTGAAAACTATTTGAGGAACCCTGTCCTAAATGGTTCAAAATGGCTTTCAAATAGCTGTCCACTGAAGTGACGTCGATGCATCAGAGGGTTACATTTCCACAGTATTTCTCAATAAGAGCATCTCTAGACATCTGATCAAACTGGTCAGTAATGACAAGTGAAGCTGATGCTGTTTGTGGAGTTGTTTAATCCTCCTCTGCTGAGATCTTCAGAGATTTAATGTATTTTATGTCAGTAGATTTTTATCTAAGGCTGTAGTTGAAGTCAGCTGTAATCGGTTCTGTTTTTTGGTTTGTTTGTTTTTTGCATTCAGTATTCTGTATTACATTAATTTGAACCGTTTAAGAAAAGCAGATCTATGACACATTGTGTAATTTGACACATTAGTGTGGTATATATTTTAACACACTGCCTCACTGTTAAAAGAATATGACCACTTGTCAAACATGCAGTATAGCGTCTTTAATTTTCATTTTAATAGATTGTTTTTAATATAATAAATTGCAAAATCATTATTAGGAAAATGCAATTACAAATAAATTGTATTACATAATAGTTAAATTTTAGTTCACATTAATTGCTTTCATTCAGTTGAACATTTTAACCATATAAGCAATTATAGAAATACATATAAAGATGCATTAAAGCTAGAGATCGACCGATATGGGTTTTTCTATAGCCGATGTTTAGAGATCAGGGTCAGCCGATGGCCGATATGTGCTGGCAATTTTTTTGGCCGATTTTTAGGGCCGATATCTTGAAGTTTTCCCCTTCATTTGCATGCTAAAATATCACACTAATAATAAGTAGATGCACAACATTTCTAAACTTAACTTCATTTATTGAACACTGACTTCAAACATCTCTCAAATCTTAATTGTGTGCACTGCACGGTATTCAAATTAAATATTTATCCAAACAAATAAATATACTGACCAAGTATTACATATATAAAACAGGTAATAATTAAAAAACTTTCAACCATTTACAAAAGTTTTAGAGCATTTATCAAGCAGAATTTTTCAAGTTTGTTTGAAGATAAATGTAAACTTAAATATACATTTAATTAAAATAAATACAACTGTATAAATACAAATCAATTAAACTGAAAAATATAAAAAATAAATAATAGTAGTGCTGCAAACACACTAGCAACCAGCAACATTAGTGTTTGGTATAAATGACACAGAACATCTAAAGTGCATTCTAACTTTCTGCTTTTTGCAACTGTTTACATTTTTATATAAAACACAGTCCTCAAGCAACCAACTGTGAATGCACTTGACTTAGCAGCAACACAAATCTATTTTAGTGCAAATAACATCGCAGCAAACCCCTCATTTTTGAGTGAAGGAAATTATGTAAACATTAGAGAACAATATAAAAGGAATGTGTTTAATGTTAACTCAATTTGCAGTCCCTGAATCTTCCTCACTTTAGCTATCTTTCACTGAAAGTTCTCAGTTCTCCCAGTTTAAGAACGGCAGGAAACACAATTGTTCTGCACGTTCTTTCTCAGCTGTATACGTTAACTTAAGACATAACCGACTGTGTTTACCAGAATACTTGCCAAAACGGATATTTTAACATAACTTTGTGTATGTATCCGTCCGTTGAGACGTCGTCTGAAACGCGGTATATGAATCGCTCCTCTCACTCTCTCTCACTGCCTGCGCGTGCTTCGGTGTGTGCGGCAGTGGAAGAGCGCAGAAGACGTGAGCCCGAGAGCTGTGCAGTAGCCGGTGTAGACTGTAGACGATTCTCCTTTCCGATTGGCCGAGAATCTATATTTGCCGTAGACACTATGCCAATCGGAAGGTCGAATGAGGCGGGTTTCGACCAATCGCGTCACTCTGGAATCTACACTAGCGCTTGTGGCACATAGTTCCGGTGTTTACGGTGAAAGTTATTATGATCGTGTCCCGAAAATCGTCCAAATGATACACTTCACTCTATGGTGTTTAAATGTATCAGTTAATCCGCGAATCACATGCGTGCCGAACCGTGGGGACTGAGTGAAATTCTCCGACTCACGCCGGTTTCACACTGCAAGCGTGAGCGGTGTGTATGCAGAGCAGGAGCAGCGCGCGCCCATTGCCCTTTCACACCGGTAGCGTTTGCAGCGCGCGGCTGAACAGCGTCTTCTGAACAGAATGGGCAAATTCGAATCTAATTTTAAATACAATTGGTCTTGATTTATTAGAATAGTTTATATTACTGTATTTGTTTTATTTACACTGTACATGTGCATCTGTGTTTATGTGCAGTACGTATTGGAAGAAAGGCAATTGCGCTGTATTTGTTACTACGGAGATTACGAAGAAGGATACGACGTAGATTTTGGGTGCCCCCAGGCAAGGGAACAGCACAAAACAATAACTGACCATAGCAGAAATGTTATAGTTATTTTATACATTGTGTTTATATTGAATATGGTCAATATTTTAAAGGTTTGTACTTGTAACCACACTCCAAAAAATATTTAACCCCAAAAGTTAAAACTTATGTAATTCAATTAGATGTCAATTTTCCATCCAATTTAATCACATAAATCCAATGCAAAAGTTAACATTTAATTAAGCTTTACCCCTTCATGTTTAGTTAACATGAATGAATTAAATAAATTTTATGATAACTGATGAACTGTGATTTATGCTTGTATAATACATAAACTTTACTCATTTCTAATAACTTATTGTTACTTGCTTTATATAATTACCTTACATTTTCTTAATTCTATCAAATAAATAGTCAAAACATGTTACATTTTAAAACATTTATTGTGTTGTAATTTCTCCATGAGTCAAAAGTAACATCCAATCTTACCAAAAAAGAAAAAAAAAACAGCATGAAGGGAAAACATGTAATGTAGTACTTAACAAATAAAGGCAACTGTTTTCTGCAGTTTCATGAATCCTTCTAAACTTAACCTTCCAGTAGTTATGACTAATTTTTTTACTTTTTAGTTTTGTGTGCCTACAAGTAACAGGGATCAACAAGGAACCATACTTCAACATCAAACATGAATTTCACATTTTCAAGGTAACACTGTCATATCATTGCATAGCACGGTAAACAATGTGCTTTCTCCTGATCTATAACACAAAACACAAATGTAAATGGTCCCTTCTCTTCCTAAATATTTGTTAAAACAATTAAACAACCAGGATCCTTAGAGAGAAATACAATAAAATAAAATATGTGAAAAAATAAAAACAATTATTTTACTTCACATATATCAAGTTTTCAACACTTTCATACACATAACAGTTTTTCACATTTCAGGATTTACACCAGCAAAACGTGTCTTACTCACTGCAGAGGGGGTATGCTTCATACCTAAAGATCTCCTCAGCCATGCCTTCAGCAATGTCTTAGTTTGGGTTGTGGAATAAGTAGCATTATACTTTTGTTGAACTCTGTGTCAGCTCTCTGAAGCTGAATTTCAGCAGAACATGAAAAAAGAGAAAGTACTATAACAAGGAAAAGAACTGGAGACGTAACCCAAGACAGTCTCAATGCTACTGGAAAATGAATTATTTTTACAAGTTGACTTCCTGGACTCAATAGTAATATGGGTAACCTCTCCTGTATCAAACGTTTCAGAGTTACAGGAAGCAGGAAAGTGCTGTCTCTTGCTGGAGTTAGTGTCATCGGTTTGTAATAATATATATTTCAGGGCATTCTTGTCTAAAATGTTTCAATGTCCCTCCAGTTGTTGGAAACATGTATGCAAACAGTGAATGTCCTATTCACTGAAAATTTTTAATTTTAAGCGCTTGAACCTTTGGGGAAAGCTTGCTGCCATCTAAATTCATCAGCAATTTTGCTGAGTTTAGAGCGAAAATTAGCCATCTTAATCTTCATGTAGTGTTTCCATCCTTCATGGCCAGTGCGAGTTCCTTTTTCCCTCAAGCAAGGGTGGGCATTTATCAAGGCTTCAGCTGCCTGATCAAGCTGACTATCAGTGGGGTATGCTGCATACCTAAAGATCTCCTCAGCCATGCCTTCAAGAATGTCAGATCTTAGTTTGGGTTGTGGAATAAGTAGCATTCCACTTTTGTTGAACTCTGTGTCAGCTCTCAAGTTCAAGTTCAAGTTCAAGTTGAGCTTTATTGTCATTCCACTACATGTGTGGACATATAGTGGGACGAGATGTCGTGCCTCACAGGACCACGGTGCTACATAAATACAGATATACAACACGAAGTAAAAACAGTATAAACCTATACACAAACTAACCTACTGTCAGCTTTGACTATACATATGCTATATATAAAAGTGGTTACCTATACATAAACTAAAAAACAGGAAACAAAAAATACAAACTGTACAAAAAATACAAACTGTACAACTGTGCAGATGACTTCAAATACTGTACATGTGCAAAAGAGAGACATTCAAGCAGCTGGCTGGGGAACAGTGTAAGGTGATTTGTGGTGCATGAGCCAGTAAACATACATACATTACAGTCGTATATTACAGTCAGTCTTTTGTGGGATTTGGACACACAATGGTGTGTGAAAGTGTCTAGTGCATGTGTGTGTTGCTACAGGTGTTGCTACAGGTGGCTTGTGCAGGCCCGCTCACCTGAATTCCACAGAGATAAAAGTTAACAGTTTTTTCCTGAGATGTGGTAAGGGGGGGGGTGTTGTTTGGGGTTTCAGAGAGGGTTTTACCAAACAGTTTTACCAAAGTTCTACCAACATGTGAACTTTGCAACAAGGGGAAATAACACACTGGACTTTGTTTACACAACAGTGAAACACGCATACAAAGCCGAACCCCGCCCCCACCTCGGATACTCGGACCACATCTCTGTTATGCTAATCCCAGCATACAGACCGCTTCTCAAACTGGCCAAACCGGTTCAAAAGCAGATCACGGTATGGCCAGACAATGCTACCTCAGCACTGCAGGACTGCTTCCAGGACACAGACTGGAACATGTTTAAAGAGGCGGCCACCTATAATAACCATACAGACCTGCAGGAATACACTGAAACTGTGACTGCTTACATCAAATACTGCATTGATGATGTGACAGTCACCAAGACCATCACAACACGTGCAAACCGGAAGCCATGGATGACAGCAGAGGTTCGTGGGCTGCTAAAAACCAGAGATGAAGCGTCTCTGGTCTCTGGTTTCCCTGTCTCTCTGAAGCTGAATTTCAGCAGAACATGAAAAACGAGGAATTGCAAAAACCTGAGGCCAAGAACTCGTTCTAGACTCCGGAGACGTAACTAAGACAGTCTCAGCGCTGCTGGAAAACGATTCATCAGACAAGTTGACTTCCTGGACTGAGTCAATGGCACAAGGGCTAACATCTCTTGTGTCAAGAGTGTCAAAGCTACAAGTTGAGCTGGGTGAAGGAACAAGAATGCTGGAGCAGGAAGGTGCATCAGGTGCAGTCTCTTGCATGCAGGGGTTACAGTCATCAGTTGATTGAAAAATCACTTTCAGGGTATCCCTGTCTTCAATTTGACTGGTTGACATGAGATTGATGTATTCATTTCCAAAGTCCTTATCTTTGTACTGGAGCCTGAACTTTTGCTTTACCCCAAAAACAGTCATTATTTCAAGGAAAAGGTCATCCACAGACTTTGGGATTCCTGTCTTAAGTGTAAGCTTTCTTGCATCGTCATCCCCACCAAAAACAATCCTCAGAATGACCGGACTCGACATTTTTCTTGTATTTTCTAAAAGAGAGAATGAAACAGAAAATGACATAAATTACTAGTAAAATGTTTGAATTGTAACTTAGTTTAAATCAAAACACTTAATAAATACATTACCTTAAATGAGAATGTGCCTCTTCAGGGTCACCATTCGTCTTCCTCCTACCATATAATCATATAGTGGATCGCATCATCGCATCCGCTTCCGGCGCTGCATTGTACAGTCGACGTTAGGGATGGCTCCGCTCAATTTGTGCTTTAATATACTTTTTTACGTATTTTTACTTTCTCTTTTTACACGCATAACGTCTGCACTATTTATATACGACAGAAGAACACTTTTGGACATTGGACACCACTGCACTAACCTGCTTCAGGACACTTTATCCACGGATCCAGCGTGGCCATTGGAGATACTTCGGACCGCCGAAGTTAACAAAGGCCGCCTCAATAATCCCAGGCGGCGAAGGAAACACCGCGGGAGACGCGCTGGAATACGTAACAGACTGAGGAAAAGGGCACACAGTCCTCCTCTACCGAGTATTCTGCTCGCTAATGTACAATCCTTGGAGAATAAGATGGACGATCTTAGAGCCAGGATTAGTTTCCAACGGGACATCAGAGACTGTAACATCCTCTGTTTGACCGAAACATGGCTCACGCCCTCGGTCCCGGACAACGCTGTAACGCCGTCTGATAACTTTTCTGTTTTATGGATGGACAGAACAGCCGAGGCTGGAAAAACCAAGGGTGGTGGAGTGTGTTTCATGATCAACAAGAAATGGTGTGACCCCAGGAATATCTCCATTCTGTCGCGTTCCTGCTCGGCTCATCTGGAACATCTCTCCATTATCTGCCGCCCATTCTACCTCCCCCGGGAGTTTACATCGATCATCATCACTGCCGTATATATACCACCACAAGCAGATACTAGCGTGGCTTTGTCCTCACTTCACGACGAGCTCAGCGGCTATATCAACAAGCACCCTGACGCTGCCTCCATCATAGCTGGGGACTTTAACAAAGCCAACCTCAGAAAAGTCATGCCAAACTTTTACCAACATATATCCTGTCCAACCAGAGGACTGAATACACTGGATCATTGCTACACCCAGTTTAAGAATGCCTACAAAGCTCGTTCCCTGCCGGCTTTCGGCAAATCAGACCACGCGGCCATATTTCTCACACCGGAATATAAACAACGGATCGTTCAGAGACCCCCGGTGGAGAGGGAAGTGACGCGCTGGTCCGCCCACTCCGAAGCTATGCTACAGGCGTCTCTTGATGACGTCGACTGGGACATGTTCCGGGCGAGTTCAACTGACGTCAGCGAATTCACGGATGTAGCAGTAAGCTTCGTAAACACGCTAACTGAGCAAGCCACCGAAACAGTAACAATAAGGACATTCTCCAATCAGAAACCGTGGGTGGACAGATCTATCTGTGATGCGGTTAACCATCGCACTGCCGCATACAATAATAATAATAATTAGTTACATTTATATAGCGCTTTTTCTAGACACCCAAAGCGCTTTACATAGTAAGGGGGCTATCTCCTCATCCACCACCAATGTGCAGCATCCACTTGGATGATGCGACGGCAGCCATAGTGCGCCAGAACGCCCACCACACACCAGCTTATTGGTGGAGAGGAGACAATGCCGGTCTTTTGTCGGGGAACATGAGCGAATACAAAACAGCGTGTTATGCTCTCCGGCGTGCAATAAGAGCCGCTAAACGCCGGTACAGGGAGAGAATTGAGTCACATTTCCAGCTCAATGACTCCCGACGCATGTGGCAGGGACTGAAGACCATCTGTTCCTCTGGAAATAACTCTTCCGCGGAGGTGAGAGCAGATCCGTTGCTGGCCGAGGAGCTAAACACTTTCTACGGTCGCTTTGAATGTAACGTTAATGGCGGCGCGATCCTGCCGATCAGCACGTCAGAAAGCAGCAGACAGAGCAGCAATGTTTGTGCTATCACCTTTTCAGAGGATGACGTTCAGAGGGAACTAAAGAGAGTGAACGTCAGAAAAGCAGCAGGACCTGATGGGATTACTGGCCGCGTTCTGAGGTCCTGTGCTGATCAGCTTGCTGGTTTGTTTACTTCCATCTTTAATGAGTCACTTGCTACCTCTGTTGTTCCCACCTCCTTTAAAAAATCTGTCATAATCCCTGTGCCTAAGAACAGTAAACCCTCTTGCCTGAATGACTACCGTCCAGTTGCCCTCACATCGACAGTCATGAAGGTTTTTGAGAGACTCTTAAAGAAACACATTTGCTCCTCCATCCCTGCTACCTTGGACCCTCTTCAGTTTGCCTATCGGCCAAATAGGTCTACTGATGATGCCATCTCCCAGGTACTGCACTCCTCCCTCACTCACATCGACAGCAAGAATGGCAACTATGTCAGGCTGCTATTCATCGACTATAGCTCAGCTTTCAACACTATAGTCCCCACCAAGCTAGCTGTCAAACTATCAGACCTCGGCCTAAACACTTCACTCTGTGACTGGATCCAAGATTTCCTCACCGCCAGACCACAAGTGGTGAAAGTCGGCCAGTTCACCTCCAACTCCATCACCCTGAATGTAGGAGCCCCACAGGGCTGTGTCCTGAGCCCCCTGCTATACTCTCTCTACACCCACGACTGCGTGTCCTCACACAGCTCCACTTCTATCATTGTTAAATTTGCTGACGATACTGTGGTTCTGGGCCTCATTCCAACAATGATGACGAGACCGCATACTTGGATGAGGTGGAGAGACTTACATCATGGTGCCAGGACAACTGTCTCTCTCTGAACGTGAGCAAAACCAAAGAGCTGATTGTAGACTTCAGGAAGAGACAGCAGCAGCCCTACACCTCCTCTTATGATCAGCGGGACCCCTGTGGAGAGGGTGAGCAGCTTCAAGTACCTCGGTGTAAACATCTCCGAGGACCTGACATGGACTGCACACATCCAAACACAGGTCAAGAAAGCCAGGCAAAGGCTGTACCATCTGCGACAGCTGAGGAAAATTCAGGGTCTCACCAGCTATCCTGAAAACTTTCTATTCAGGGGCCATAGAAAGTGTACTGACTCAGTGCATCTCAGTGTGGTATAATAATGCCACAAACCAGGACTGCAAAGCTCTGCAGAGAGTCGTGCGCTTAGCTGAGCGCATCTCAGGGTCTACTCTCCCCTCTCTGCAGGGACATCTACCTCAAACGTTGCAAAAGCAGAACTGCAAAAATCATCAAAGGACTCGAATCACCCCGGTAACCACCTTTTCCATTTTACTGCCATCTGGCAAGGCGCTTACAGGAGCATGTTGGCTAAAGACTGAAAGACTGAGGAAGAGGTTCTTCCCTCAGGCCATCAGGCTCCTTAACACAAACTCTGTTCCATAAACTTTCACAAGACTCATTATTATCTGTAAAAAAAAAAAAAAAAAAAAAATTCATATTCTCATCATCCGTATTGCCGCTATGTGTGCATACCCAGTACAACCGTTGCACATCCCTCTCATCCCTCCTGTTTATACTAATATTTATTAAGTCCCATATACTGTTTTTGCACATCCTATTTGTTTTGCACATCTTACTGTTTTACTGTTTTGCACTGTTTTACTGTTTTATTCTTTGCACATTTTATTCTTTGCACATTCTTTATTTTTTATTTCTTTTTTTACCTATTATATATATATATATATATATATATATATATATATATATGCTCTTGTGTGGTGTTTTTTTATATATTTTTTATTTTTTATTTTTTTTTATTCTTTGCACTGTCCACTGAGCGGACCTGATTTGACCTACATTTCACTTTTGATTATACCCTGTATAATTTATCATGTGACAAATAAAGAAACCTTGAACCTTGACCTTGAACACTGTGTGTACTGAGTATATGTATGTGTATTCTGCACATTGTCTTCTGTATAAGTCTGTAAGTATGTACTGTCTATATGTAATTTGTTTCTGCACTGTCTGGAGCATGCTCTCAAGAATTTCACTCACCAAGGCACATGTGCTGTGGTGATGTGACAATAAAAGTGATTTGATTGATTTGATTTGATTTGATTAGGGGGGGGGGGAATTTTATTACATTTAGGAACCGTTTTACAAATTTTCTCTGCTTTTTTCCATACTGCCAAACAATTAGCAATTATAGAGCCAAATTGAACTTTTAACGAGTTTGTTTGCCCATACAATCATTAGGTAATCCAGTAAACTTTATTTGGCTTGCTGTCCGCTGATGAGGGGCTCGATGAAGCAGCTTCGGCTCGAGCTCTGATATACCCCCCCAGGGACTTGATAAAAGGTGATTACGAAGGGCAAGGTACCTAAGAAGGAGGTGGAGATTGGGGAGGTGGAGGGATGCTGAAACAGCTGGGACTAGAGAGAGGTGAGCAGCTACTTATATACTTTGGCCGTTGATTGAATGATTAGATGGGCTCGCTCCTCCCTAACTTACGTTTAAGAACTTCATTTAACGAGTTTGTTTGCCCATATAATCATTAGGTAATCGAGTAAACTTTATTTGGCTTGCTGTCCGCTGATGAGGGGCTCGATGAAGCAGCTTCGGCTCGAGCTCTGATATACCCCCAAAAGAGCAGAATAAATTGGGACAGCAAGTTGGACAGGGATGAATGAGATATTTGAAGATATCCGGGATATCCGGGATTGTATCCGGGATACTCAAATATTTGAAGGCTAATGGTGATACCCCCCAAAAGATGTGGAATTTAAGTTAAGAAAGGATGACGGTGAGATACCTGCGCTTGGAAGTTTAGTTTGGGTGAGTCTCGCCATTGCACTGCTGCGGCAGTGACTTTCTGAAAGAACTCCTGGGGGAGTATCTCAGGACTGGAGGTTTGAGTGCGGGGCTGGAGAACACCCCGCCGCACATCTGCGCCATGGAGCCCTATGAAGTCAAATAACAAGGGGCCCCAGATGTCATGGATGGGGCAGGGTGCCCTTGGCCCTGAGGGGAAACGGGCCGCTGACGTCCGAACCAAACCCTCCCCCGCCACAGAAAGAGGCAGCCTACGGAGTACAGATAAACGTAGGGTTACCGTGCTTCCGAAACGAGGGTTTAGAAGACGTAAGGACGTGAGGGCCCACTGCACCCGAGGGACGGACGAACCTGGTACCTCCAGTCCACATGTTCGGATGGGAGGGCTCACACTGCAATCCGAATGGGAGAGCCTCCATGGTTAAAAACATGGAGGATCACACAGCGATTCAGAAAGGGAGAGCCCTCACTGCGCCGAAACGTAAGGCTCATACTGCGATTCGATCAGGAGAGCTCCCACGCGGTTTGAAGGAGAGATTATGGAGATCTATATGAATCAAGGGAGATCTCATTCTGCCATCAAAACGGGAGAGCCCACACTGCGACTCGAACGGGAGAGCCTGGATGGTATCTGGATGGGGGAGCCCACACGGAAATTCAAATGGGAGAGCCCACTCTAGGAGTAGTAGCTTCCGCCAATCCGAAAAGGGAGAGCTCTCACTGCATCCAGATGAAAAAGGAGCCCTGCGGGGCTAGGTAAGCGGGGGAATGCGGAATATTTAGTATTTAGGGGGGAAGCAGTCTGGGCTCAGAAGAATGCTAACGATTGGTGAGCTTGTCTAATGTGGTGGGGATCAGCTCGAACGTATGATTCAAAGGTATTGGATGACCAACGACCCAGCATTTTAATTTGGTGTCCGGAAAGGCCTCTCTGGGCTGCTGAAGTGGCTGCACCTATGCGGAAAGAGTGGGAAGAGAAATGTTTGATTGGGATACCGGAACTGTTCAGAATGATTTTTTGATTTTTTTGGAACCAATGTCTGGAGGCAGGAAAGTTTTTGTCGTCAATCAACAGAGGGTCGAGGGGAGAGGTGATTTGGGACTTCCTCTGGAGAAGAAAAAGGACTATGGACTGATAGGGTTGGATGGGGGTTGGCAAATTGAAAATGAAAATTGACTGGCCGCGTTTTAGTTGGTCGGTTTTGCTGGTTTTGATGTTGAAACGAATCATGTCCTGGTTTACTACTTGAAGGTCAGAGAATGTAGGATGAATGGCTGGGTTGAAGTTTGAGTTGGCAGTGAATTCAGAGACTCTGAGGAAGCCGAAGAAAGCCAAATTGAACATGGCATCTAGGGTTCTTATTTTGTTGGGGGGAAATGGACCTGAACGTAGAGTAGTTAGGCAGATACGGAGGAGGTCAATGGTTAGGGGTTGTCTGGTGTCTGGACGGGGAGGATTGGTAGACCTTTGAGGAGGAGAGAAATCTGAGGGTTCGAAATGTTGGGGCACTGTTGGCCGTGGACGAGCTAATAAAAGAAGTGGATGCCGCTGAGGTAGACTTTGATGGATCCTGGTTTAATTGAATTAGTATGATGTAGATAAGTGATGAAGGAGTATATTGAGAGGAGGGAAAACTCAAGGAAAACCAAGTTGTGGGCTCTGTGGAAGATTTTGAAGGAACTCCAAGCTGTCCAGTAGGTTTGGAGTGTTCTGGGAGAAATGGCTTGTAAAATGTTATTGATGGAGACGGTATGGAGGTGACTGAGGGGGTGGTCTAAAGGAATAGGAGTTCTGAATAAGGAGGAACCTTATTCAGGTGGAGTTGGTTTGGGGTCCGCATCTGGGGCCAATATTCTGAATTTTTGAAAAAGAAAACGAGATAAAGCATCAGCGGTTTCATTTTGATGACCGGGGATATGTTCGGCTTTGATAACAAATTGGTGACAGGCGGAGATCCAAATTAGGCGTCTGGGAAAGGGCATGATTTTTGGAGCGTTAGAACGGCCTTTGTTGATACAGTGGACAGTGGCGGAATTATCACAGTGAAAGAAGATGTTTTTGGTTGACCATTCAGAGCCCCAAAAATAGGCAGCTACTACTATGGGGTATAGCTCGCAAAGGGCGGTTGATTCCACAGTTTGACTAGAGTTCGAGAGCTCAGGTGGCCAGGTTGAGGCGAACCAACGTCCTCTGTAGAAACCTCCAAACCCTGTGGAGGGAGCGGCGTCAGTGAATAAGGAGATGTCGCAAGGTTGGGACAAAAAATCATCATAGAAGAAAGTTATCCCATTCCAATTCCTTAAAAACGTGATCCACAATTTCAAGTCTGCCCGACATGGTTGGTTTAGGGAAACTATTTGTTCTAGACCGGAGGCTGATGTAGTGAGAGTTAACAGGTGGAAAATGAAAGGCCGGCCTTGGGGAATTATGCGCATGGCGTAAGTTAGATGGCCTAAAAGGGAAAGCAAGTCACGCTTGCTGCAGTGTTTAGAATCTAACACGTTAGATGCGACTGTGATTATACAATCATTTTTTTCTTTGGGGAGAGAGGCCTGGAATTTGACGGAGTCGAGGAGGATGCCGAGAAATTCCAAGGATGTAGAAGGGCCCTCGGTTTTCTCAGGAGAGAGGGGAACTCCTAGTTTTGAAAACGCTGATTGGACGACAGTTAGTTGTTTGGCTGCAGGAAAATTACTTGGAGAAATGACGAGGAAATCGTCTAGGAGATGGATGAGGTATGGGATTGCATGATTGTTTTGTAAAATCCAGCAGAGTGCTTCGGAAAGCATATGGAATATCTTTGGACTGCTTTTACAGCCGAAGGTAAGACGAACTGCGAAGTAGAATTTTTTGTCCCAACAAATGCCAACCAGATGCCAGAAATTTGGGTGGATGGGCATGACTTTGAAAGCGGATGTTATGTCGGCTTTTGCTAGCCACACTCTGCGACCAGCTTTTTTTATTAGGACAATTGCTTGGTCAATGTTGTGATAGTGTAGGGAAAATTCATCTAGGGGAATTAGACTGTTGATGCTGGGATGGGAATTCCCGTGAGGAGCAGAGAGGTCAATGATGAGTCGTTTTTTGCCTGAAAATTTCCTGGTGGCTACTCCGATGGGACTTATGCGAAATAGTTCAAATGGAGGAGAATTGAAGGATCATGAATCCTGAATCTAGTTCTTTTTTGATGAGGGCTTGGACTATGAGAGGTTCGGCTGCCGCAGATTGCAAGTTATTGCAGATTATGCTAGAATTTGGTATGCTTTCCAGACCGGGGTCAAAACCTTCTTTCAAACCAGAAAGAAGTGAATTTTTTGTCTGGATGATTTCCCAGTTCACTAGCTAGTGACGAAATAATGATAGGAGAAGAGAGGTACTTTTGTAGCTTTTTATTGGAGTTAAGGGATTATTGGGGTTGGTTAGGGAACAATCTGAGGTTGTGTGAACAATGGACCTGCAGATGGCGCAGGAGAGGTTTCGAACTCCTAGAAAACTCGGTTGTATAATTCTAAGTCTAGAGCTCCCCAATAAGGACATTGGTTCCAGTGGGTGACGCGGGCTGAGCATTTGGCTGCGAAAAGCTTATGGTAGGTATAAAAATGGCTACCTCCGAACGAGAGACTGAGCTCTGCTAGGATGGAGAGGTAGTCGTTTAGTTCCTTGCGTCTGTTAGGGAATGAAGCGCAAATTACTTCTGTGTACCTACCAAAAGCTATGCAGAATTCTGCCAGTGTGAGAACACGTTTGATTTGAGGTATTGAATTTTTTAGATTTATGGTTAAAGGGCCACAGTCGAAAGAGCGGTGGGTTTCATTAGTCGAAACAGAAGTTAGTAGAGAAGGAAGATCAATGTCTGCACCTGATAATATTAGGGAACGGAGGTGAGTTGAGACTGGAGGTGGATCCATGGCGACTGCGTTGGGGGGAGCTGGAAGAAGGACTGCTGTGGCAAGAGAATGGGCTGGCAAGTGGATTAGACCTGAGGAGGAAGATGGATGCTGGCCAGGGAGCCCTAGAAGTGACTGGTGTCCGAGATGGCTAGGAAGAGTTGAAGCGAGAGGAGGGGGAGGGTTAGCAGGAAAGAGGGGGGAAAGGGTCCTTGGCGGAGGCAGCCTCATGCTATGGACTGAGCCGGGGGGGAAGTTGGGAGGAATTTTGCAACCCCGAAGGGAGAAGGGTATGAGGGGAATTGACGTTAAAGGGTAAAAGGAGGGGGTGGGATCGCTAGCGAAGGCAGCCTCGTGTTAGGATCCGCTCTCTGAGTAGGGGGTGAGAGAATGGTAACCGTCTGTGAGGAGGAAGTATGTGGGTTATCAGGAAAATAATTAAGGAGAGGTGGAGCAGCAGAAGGAAGAGCGGGGAGAAAGGTTTGGGTATGTGTGACTTGCCTAGGAAGGGGAGAAGCCTGCCTGGGAGAACTTGAGAGCGCTGGAGGGACTACGGAACTGTTTTTTGCGGCCGCTGTTGTTGGCCGGACGGAAAGGCTGGCGGACGAGGAAGTGTGCGCGGCTGGGATTTTCCTCCCCCTTGGCTTAGCTGCGGCTTCTGGATTGGCACGCTGGACATGTTTGGAACGCCGAACTGCGGGAGAAAGAGAAATGGATGAGGACTGAGTCTTCTTGTTTGGAGTTGAGGAGCTTGTTGGGATGCTGGAGCTGTTGTTAGAGTTAGTGAGTAGATCGTAGAGTTGGGTTTTAGAAGATCTGCGGGAGAAATGAAGTTTGAGAGAGCTTGACGAAGGCTGTTGACGGACCATTTTGATATGGGGGGAATCGGAAGAATGGCGGCGGTAGGATGAAGAGATGGACGAGGAGAGGTTACCGCTGGCGATCTTGAGGGTGGAGGAGAGAGAAGTCTTCTGGAGCGTGGTTTATATGAGCGCTGGATTTTGCGACCGAAACGCTCGGGTGGAGTCTCCTGGTTCAGATCTGTGGGTTCCGGTGATACGTGGAGGACTGATGGTGTCTCGGGACAGGAGAAAAGTTCATCGTCTGAAGGAAACAGCTGGAGGTCCAGTATGTTTGACATGATTCGGACAACACTACTGGATGTTGATGCTGAAACAGCTGGGACTAGATAGAGGTGAGCAGCTGCTTATATACTTTGGCTGTTGATTGAATGATTAGATGGGCTCGCTCCTCCCTAACTTACGTTTAAGTTTCTTGCCTTTTAAATCTGTACATGGACGATCTTGAAGCCTATTAGGCGTTACCAATGTGGTCTCTATGGATTTCAAAGGCACCTTACAATTATTTTCCATCCAGACCCTTAAAGCTCTTATAGTTGATATGCACAGTAATATGGTTTTAAGTTAGGGAGAGACAACCCTCTTATACGTTTAGGACTCTGAAACATGGAAGATTTAATTCTAGCTCAATTACTGTTCCATATGAATTTGGAGATCAAAGATTCGGTTTGCTCAAGAAACGTAGGTGGAGGAGAAATTGTAATCATGAAAAACTAAAAAAAAAGTGAGACAAGTAAGAATGTTCATCTTAACTATAGAAATTCTTCCTTGTAAAGAAATTGGGAGAGTATCCCAACGCTGTAGACCTTCTGTCACTTTTTGAGAGATTTCCCTATAATTCTTGTGAATAATTTCTGAAAACATTGCATATATTTTAATTCCTAAATAAGAAATAACATTACTTATGGGAATGGAGGCAGGATATTGAACATTAGTGGCAGATAAATTTAGAGGGAGTAGTGTGGATTTATGCCAGTTTATTTAATAACCTGCAAAATTCTTAAATTCATTGAACATGAATAACACTTGTGAGATTGATACTTTGATGTTGGAGAGGAACAAAAGAATATAATCTGCACAAAGTGAAATAGAATGTTTAGAGCCATGAACAACAATGGGGAATATAGATTTGTGCTCTCTTATGGTTTGTGCAAGGGGTTCTAATGATAGCGCAAATAATAATGGTGAGAGAGGGCAGCCTTGTTGTGTGCCCCTCTGCAATGGAAAAGGTGAAGACTGACAGATGCCTGTGATCACAGAGGCCAGGGGATTTTCGTATAAGATTTGTCTGATAGATAAACATCTTAGACCGAACCTCCCATTTTTTATTACTGCTCACAGGTTTGGCCACTCTAAACTGTCAAAGGTATTTTCTGCATCCAAAGAGAGCACAGTACAGTCTTCAGTAAACAGTTCTGCCATAACCAAAATATGAAACAATCTACGGACATTTTCGGCTGCCAAACGACTCCTTATAAAGCCTGTTTGGTCAAAATGGATCAATTTATCCATTACCTTATCCAATAAGAGCTTTAGCATATAATTTGATATCTCCACATATCAGTGATACGGGGCAGTAGCAGGAGCATTCCATGGGGTCTTTTTCATCTTTTTACAATAATGTTATAAGAGCAATCTTTTGATTCCTATGAAATGTTTTATGTTCTCTAGAGCATAGTTTATAAAATATAATATTAATGCTACTACTGTGTCCCACAAGGCCAGATAAAGCTCAGGTGGAATTCCATCCGAGCCCAGGGTTTTCCCTTTTTGAAGAGATTGTACTGCTATCTTTAACTCTTTGAGTGTTAGGGTTTAAATGCATTTATTTAGAGTAGCATTAAAGTGGATTTTCTAAAGGAAATTACAATCTTTATATAATACTATAATTTTCTTTCTGTCAGGGATTTGGATTTCTGGCCAGCTGTGTTTTTCATTTTTGTGTGTCTGTGCTTGTGTGTTTGAGTTGGTGTATCCCGGGGCATGGCTATGCACTTCTCTCTGTGGCTGATTTCTGAATGTGAATCACCTGCTGCCAATCAACTCATCTGCCTCCAGTATTTAAACCCTGGGTCTTCACTCTTCTCTGCCAACAATCTTCAACAACAAATGGGAGATGGAATATGTTGATTGACTTTTGTCAATTAAATAATTGTATTTGCATCATATTTAATCTGTGTTCTGCTATGTCCAAACCTATGTTTGGTTACAACACTTTATATAATATCCATCAGATTAGTTATTCAAAATATTTAATATATTAATTACTGATTATCAATACAATCAATAAGAATAATCAGAATGAGCTTTATTGACCAGGGGTACAGTCTTTGTACGTCGCTAACTCAGTTAGCTGGATTTGATTGTTGTCGATTTCGCTTGATCTTGGATAATTTGGTTCTTCGAAGCTCATCCTGGAGTTGCTTTCATAGCAACAGGTCCGTAAGCTTAAACCTGCTTGGGAGGAGGCTTATTTCATGTAAACAGGATTAGATCGCATCTTTTTAAGCAGAATTGATACTTAAAATCTGTCACAGCCAGTGTTGGGGGCAACACATTACAAGTAACGCGAGTTACGTAATAATAATACTTTTTTCAAGTAACTAATATTACTTTTCTCAAAAAATTAACGCCAGTTACTTTTTTTCCATTTATTGACTGACAGTGCTCTGTGTGTGTATCTATATGTGAATGTGTATTAATTCATCCCACTCGCAAAAAAAAGATTCAGTATTCATCAAAATGAATTAAAACACTGAAATGCAAACTCAGAATATGACGAAAACCTGCAATAATTAAATATGTTAAACAACACAAATATATCTAATCTCATTGTATTAACTAATGTGTTTGCTGCTGACCTTTGATGATCCAGTTCAACCATACTAAAAAGCAAAAATGACTTTAGATAAACTAACAATTGTGCTTCGTTGTTGTTGTTTTTTTTAAATAGGGAATAACAATTTACAAATTGACAATTTGTATATACAGGTATATTACAACAGACAATTTTGTATGTACAGGTATGTTCCAATTTGAAATGAAAACTAAGTATGTGTGTTATATAAATGGTTCCCAACCACGTTCCTGGAGGCCCCCCAATACTGCACATTTTCATCTCTCCTTTGTTTGACACACCCAGTTCAGGTCTTGGAGCCTCTACTAATAAACTGATGATCTGAATCAGGTGTGTTTGATTAAGGTGACATGGAAAACATGCAGTGTTGGGGGGCCTCCAGGAACACGGTTGGGAACCACTGTGTTAGATAAGTAAATGTACAAGTGTATACATAATGTTGAGTATTCCACAAGTATTGTCAAGTGTTCAGTAGATGGATTGTCTGAGGGAAGAAACTGTTCCTGTGCCTGGCTGTTCTGGTGTTCAGTGACCAGACGGCAACAGTTCAAATAGGGAGTGTGCTGGATGTGAGGGGTCCAGAGTGATTTTGCAAGCCTTTTTGCTCACTTTGGATGAGTATAGTTCTTGGCCAATGCTCGGCAGTCCGGACTATCCTACGTAGTCTTCTGAGGTCAGATTTGGTAGCTGAGCTGAACTGGACAGTTGAAGTGCAGAGGATGGATTCAGTGATGACAGAGTAGAACTGTTTAAGCAGCTTCTGTGGTAGGTTGAACTTCCTCAGCTGGAAAAGGAAGTACAACCGCTGCTGGGTCTCTTTAACAATGGAGTAGATGTGACTATCCCACTTCATGTCCTGAGAGATGGTGGTGCCCAGGAATCTGAATATCTCCACTGTCGTTACAGTGCTGTTCATTATGGTGAGTGGGGGAAGAGCAGGGGGGGTTCCACCTGAAGTCAACGATCATCTCCACTGTTTTGAGCACGTTGAGCTCCGGGTTGTTATAACTAGATATTGAAGCTCAATATTTCAATTATTTAATGACATGAACATATATTTTTGCAGGACAGCATCCATATTTCAAACAAGCGTCATGACAACACTGGCCTTCGTGGCCAATAAAAAGACCAATCTGGGCCTATGTCGTTACTTTCAATATAATGGAAATTAAATGTAAACGCACAATTTAAGCCATTAAAACAGCATGAAAATCATACTAAATCTCCTTTGACAACTTTCAGTGTTGCATAAAATCAAGTCTGAAAAAATAACGAAACAATGCAGACAACAGGTAAATGCTTTTATCACTCTTTTCCATGTTCGAGGAGTTCTCTCCGTTAGAGTGTGGCTGTCAAGGCGCCGGTCTGATCTGGGTTTGTTTATATTGTGTTCAGGGGCCCGTTTCAGAAAGGAGGTTAAGTGAAAACTCTGAGTATGTAAATCCTGAAATGAGGGAAACTGTGTTTTCTGTTTCAAAATAGGCGGTTTGTCAAACTCGGGAAAGCAGGGTGAGTCAAAACCGTTTCTGAAAGAGAGGTAACTCTCAGTTACTTTGGTAACTTACTCTGTGAACCTAACCTGGGGTGCATTTCCTGAACAACGACATAACTCGCTGATTAACCACCATAGTACGATGCATTATTTTGGAAACGAACTAGCTTGTCACGACTGTTTCCTGAACACGGTCGCATCTCCGTCGTTTGAACCACATTGGTTCAGCAATGTATGTGGACGGGCAAAATACATTATTAAAGTACATTTATATTTAAATAGAATGGAAGATACAGATATTACTGCATGTTAGCTTCCTTGTTGTGCCCAAAAGCATATTTATTTTAGCCCATGTATCTTACTAACAAGAAACTATGCTTCTAACCACAGGCCAAGAGCTGTAGTTCAAACCACAGAAGTTTGTGACGCTGATTGCGAATGCTCGTTTGAACTATCGGGAAACACCGAATCGATGAACTATGCTGGTAACGACGGAACTTGCGACCAAAGTTGGCCAATGATGCTTTTGGGAAATGCACCCCTGGTTGGGAGCAGGTTTCCTTTGCTAAACTCTGAGTTTCTTTCGGTCTCCTCAAGTCACAAGTCAAATCACAAGTCAAGTCACAAGTCAAGTCAAGTCAAGTCAAGTCACCTTTATTTATATAGCGCTTTTAACAATACAAATTGTGTCAAAGCAACTGCACAATATCAAAATAGGAAAATAGTGTATCACTAATGTAAAATGATAAGATTAAACGCCCATTTTTCAGTTAAAGGCATTTCATTATTGAATTCAGTGATGTCATCGTCCAGCTCAGATCAGTTTAAATAGTATCTGTGCAATCAAGTCGACGATATCGCTGGAAATGAAGTGTCCCCAACTAAGCAAGCCAGAGTGAGCGGCAGGGAACAAAAACTCCATCGGTGACAGAACGGAGGAAAAAACCTTGGGAGAAACCAGGCTCAGTCGGGGGGCCAGTTCCACTCTGGCCAGACGAACCAGTAGTTTGTTCCAACTGCAGCAAAGTCAGATTGTAAGGGCACCACTGGTTCCACTGGTCTTTTCCCGATGACTGTCTAGGTGACGATGTCCTCACTGGAGATCTGTCTCTGGGGCTCATCTAGGTGTCCTGGTCTCTGCTGACGTTCAGAGCTGTAGAGGTTGTCTCTAGGTGCTGATCCACTATCTGATCTGGATACAGACTGGATCTGGTGACTGCAGTGATCATCTGGGCTGGATAAGGACCGGATTGGGTGGCAACGGTGACCTCGTAATAAGAAAGAAAGCAGCCATCAAGTGTTAGACAGTGTTCTAGGTTATTACTTTTGTGGTTTTTAGGTCCTATAATTAACACCTCTGTTGTTTTTTTCAGAATTTAGTAGTGAGAAATTATTAATCATCCAGTTTTTGATATAAACTATGCACTCCATAAGTTTCTCAATTTGGTGTATTTCACCGGACTGTGAATAAATATAGAACTGAGTATCATCAGCATAACAGTGAAAGCTAACCCCATGTTTCCTGATGATATTTCCTGAGGGTAACATGTAAAACATGAAAAGTAACGGCCCTAGTACTGAGCCTTGAGGTACTCCATACTGCTCTTGTGATTGACATGATACCTCTTCATTCACTGTTACGAATTGAAATCTTCACAGATATAATTTTCTCTAAGAAGGAATATAATTAGTGAGGATGCTACCTTTTCTAATATCTTTGACAGTACTAGTACCTCCCCCGTTTTAAAGCGTAAGCGATGTTTAAACACCTTAATCATTCATTCACGCTGCAAAAATGCTTTTCTTACGGAGTATTTTTATCTTATTTCAAGTACAAATACAAAACAATTCTTAAATTAAGATGCATTTTCTGTAGATGAAAAATATATTTAGTCTAGATATTCAGTCTCGTTAAAATATAAAATTGTTCTCCATAAGGGAAGAAAAATAATCTTAATGCAAACGGAAACAAGCATAGGCTATTTTTCATTTCTTACCCCATTACCAGATAATTTGCTAAATTAAAAAAATTCACTTAAATTTTTTTTTCCCTTCATGGAAACAAGACTAAATACCTTATGTTATTATTTATTTTTACACCGTACATTCATGTGCATATTTACAAGTATTTTTACATTCATGTGCATATTTATTTGAGCAGTACCATTTTAAATGGTAGTTTTCTTCAAAACATCGGAGATGGAGAGCATATTATAAGTCCTGTATGCAAATTTTAAGGGAAGTGTACATCCCTCTCACTCATTCTGAGAATTCTTTCCTTGGCAACAATCCGTCAAAGAGGAGTATACAGGACTGTAGGTCAGTGGTGTAGAAATCGGTTTAAATGTGGCTAATCTGATAAATGACATTCATTTGATAACATCTGGAAGTAACCCAATCATCAGAATTTCCTTCATGATTCCCAGTGTGGTTGGATGCACTGATGACAAGCATATATCCACCATCGCACCTTCTCAAAATGAATCTGATTAATGTATGGAATGGGAGGATGCCAGATGGAGGGGTAGTAATTATGAGATGCCGGAACCACAGCTGTTAAATTAACACTAATTGTTCAAATCATTTTTTTAGGGGGGTCATCTTTATTTCCTACAAATACAAAAGTAACAGTTATTCTTTTTACTTTTGGATTAAAAAATTATTCCGATACTTCACACCGGAGCGCCAAAATTACGATTCACCATGGCAACAGCTCCCGCCAAAAAGACGTCTGTGTACTTCCGAGTCAATGCGTAACTTTAATTCTTAATAACTGTCAACAACTTAATAACTGTTATAATATCAGTGGTGAAAACTGTATATGATTGAACTAATATTAATTGTAATTGTATCCCATTGCAAAAAAAAATGAGAAAAAATACACAAGAATGAGGCACCAGCTAAAAATTAAGTATAAAAACACAATTCAAGGTAAAGCTTTAAAGGAACACTCCACTTTTTTGGAAATAGGATCATTTTACAACTCCCCTAGAGTAAAACAGTCGAGTTTTACCGTTTTTGAATCCATTCAGCCGATCTCTTGGTCTGGCGGTAGCACTTTTAGCTTAGCTTAGCATAGATAATTGAATCTGATTAGACCAATAGCATCTCGCTCTAAAATGACCAAATTTAAATATTTCAGTTTCAATATTTTTCCTATTAAAAGCTTGACTCTTTTCCTTTTTTATTTAGTTGTTTGCTATCTAGTTCCTTTTTTTAAGCTCCTGCCTTTTAGTTTAGTTTAGTTTTTTTATTTCCCCATCTTCCCCTTCGGGTCTGGCTGCTGGATTCCCTACTGCCTGCCTCCTCCCTCCCATCCCTCGCTGCTCAGCTCTACATGCTTCCCTGCCCTTCCGGTTCCCAGTTGCTCGGCTAATATCAGTATCGTTCACAAGCCTCAGAAGATTCCAGTTAAGTCAGCCACTCACTCACTCACTCACTCGCTCACTCACTCACTCACTCACTCACTCACTCACTCACTCACTCTTTTTATCTCTCACTCTCTCCTCCCGCTGAGCTGACATTCTCGTCCACGGACCTGGCTGGAATATCTCCTGGTTGCCCTCTTGGACAGTGGCAATAGTACCTGAGTTCCTGTTTTGTGTTTGAAACCTAAATCTCTGCTATCCCTGCAACTGATTCCTCTTCAATTACCACCCTGACAGTGGCATAGCAACCAGCTGAGATGCTGAAGAATCAGAAACTTTGCACTACATTGCTGTCTTGCTCAAAACAATAAGCAAATATGAAAATAAATCAAGAAGGCCACCATTATTCAAGCTCCAAGATCTTATACTGTGACAACATTTGATGGACAAATCTACAGACGCGATCTGTTATAGACTAAATAAATGAAAGACCTGAATCAATGGAATGCAAAGTCTGAATCAACTGCACTGTCCACAATGATTCGACACACACACACACACACACACACACACACACACACACACGCACACACACACACGCACACACACACACACACACACACACACACAAACAAACACACCATTCAACGGTCATTCTTTCCCACTTAGAAGATCTGCAAGGCACATTAAAAAAATCGTCAATATGTAAGAGACTGCTAAAAATATAGCAATGAGAAAATGTTTATGGTTTATAATTTGTATTAATTGTAAACATAAACATTGAGTTCAAATGTTATACTAAGTGCAAGTTATGATGTCTCATAAAATAAGTTTACTTGATTGTTTCTTTAAAGACAGGGAGATGTGATGATACCAACTGATTTTGCCTGTTACTCTAGAAAGCCAGTAGATGGCACTGTGTGAAGTGTTCTGTGTTGGATACGAGGCAAAGACAATGAAAAAATTAATTGGCAGTAGTTAACATCCAAATTTATTCACACAGTCAAGATTTCCACTTTCTGTAACAGCAAAGCATCCATAACAAGACTGAGCCACCTATGTGTTTGACCACGGTCCACAGAGAGGGTGTTCTTCAGCTCAGGTCCCTACTGTGTGCAGAAAGGCAGTATGCCAGTTCTGTGACATAATGCTATGTCTTGTCCTAAAACCACATATTCTATTGTATACTCTATGGCCTTTACATTCAAATGTTACAGCTAAATGTATTGTGTTAGAAAATTTGTTAACATGTTCATACTCAAATCCGAAATAGCTTAATTCAGCAGCTCTTGAGTCTCGAGGCAGAATCACAGTTTTGAAGTTTCAGTTCTGTGTTGAACTTCTATACAGACACACAGTTTCAGGAAAGATACACTCAAGCAATCATGTACAAATATATATATAAAATACAAAATATGTATATTTTGCCTTGAAGTCTTTTTACAGTTGCAAAAGCATTTGGACATGTTTAGATTAAATGTTTCTCATGTAAGACAATACAGGAATGAAAAATCATATTCAAGAAAATTATATAAAAAAAAAAAAATAGTTTTAGCTTTGATGTTTGACACGTGATGTTTGACTGTTCAAAATACAATTAAATAATTATAACATTATAGTTATTAACACTTCACTTAGTGTTGTTGCAAGGATCAAAAGCTCATTTAATGTTATTTTATGGGAACTAATCAGAATTTTGTCATGTCATGCTCGTTCTCAGTGGGTTGTGGGGTTTTGGTTTTTGATCATCAGAACTGCATCCTGTGTGCATATATAACAGTTTCATTTGAAGCTAGAAAACCACCACATCACACGCATCGTTTTATAGAACAATCAATCAGGTTTTTTTATTATGTTCATATTTGTCATGTTGATTATGAGACCAAAGCTCATGGAAGAACCTTCAGAAGACCCTTGACGAGCAACTAAAGGATGGAAACCTCTTCTCTCATTAAGTTAACATGAAGACAGCAGCAAAATGTGGTTGTGACTGGAAGTGACAGATAAGTTTGTTTTAATGAAACAAATGCTTGATCTGCTTTTATGGCTATTTATTTATTTATAAAGCCTGTAATAGGCATGTAATAAATGTGCTGTTACAGTATTAGACAATATTAGATGTTAAAATAAAAGTTTGTGACTCCTACTTGTTCTATCTAAAAATGATTATCATATATATATATATATAGTTAAACAAAATATGATTAATTTATAAAGTGGTGTAATTATTTGTTACAATTTAATTTGTTAGCCATCTATTTTTTATTCGTATAATTGTTTTATTGCTGGTCTTTTTAGGATTTCCGTTATACGGCGCACCATTTTGTCATCACTTCTGTGAAAGCAGTAGTTATGGTAGGATACGTATACATTTTGCTTTTGAAATGGTTAATATTTCCATCAAAACCTTTATTACTCTTATTACTTTCTAAAGAAGATGTGATAATATTGAGTAACTATTGAAGCTTTTATTTTATGTAAAAATTTTAGCAGTGCTACATTTAGGTGTCTACAAAAAAGCAGTGTGTTAGCCTATTAGCCTTGTGGCTTTTGAAAACCGTTGCAGGTTACATCGGTGTTTAGTCTATAAAGTCTATACATTGCTAAAATCTTACATTTACTGCTATTGTTATTTACTATTATTTAGTTGCAATTTTTGTTAGCTCCTTGTTTTGGGCAATTGTTAATCCGTCAAGATCATCAAAGTGCTTAACTACTTAAATTGAGGCCTATAACGAGGCCTTTTGAATATTACAGTTGTGAATATTACTTTGTAGCACATACCGTTTTTAAACATGCTTTATGTACAACTTGTGGTGTAGTGGTTAAAGTTCGGGTCTGGAAACCTACAAGACCCGATCCATGAGTTATCGTCCTGATAAACGGAATAATTAATTTTTTTGTTCACTTGAAAATGTGTTTTTCAGTAAGTTCAGGGCAGGGTCACGATAAAACATGCATTTTAAACATATATGACTTCTTTTGAGGAGTTCAAGTCTTCATTACGATGGTCAAACTTCCTTATAATTCACACTCTGGATTAAAGTCCTGCTAACTTCTGTTTTATTTGTATTTGTTTTCAGGGTACATTAAACTGCCTTCCTCATCAACAAACAATGGATCAAATTAAGGTATTTGTGTTTATGAAATGGTTTGTATTTCTGTATGAAGTCAGAAAAATGGCTCAGAATTTTTAATAAAATTAATAAAAAATTAATATTAAAAAATTAAAAAATATTAAAAAATGTATAATATAAAAAATTAATTATTAAAAAATTAATAAAATTAAGTTGTTTACTGTAAGTAAACAACTTAAAATAATGCTTATATTTGACAGTTCTAGCATTGTGTTAAATCTAATGGATTATTCAAATGTATTTCTTAAAAGTAGCATTAAAGTGGATTTTGTAAAAAAAAAACTACCATCTTTATATCATACTTTATATCGTACTATCATATTCTTTATATCATACATCAGATCAGTTGATTAAAAAATTCAATAGATTAATTACTGATTACCAATATAATCAATAATGACAGTAATATAAATATTTTTGTAAATTCTTAAAAGTAATTCATTACATTAACAAATACAATGGTATATTTAGACCCCTGTCCAGTGTGTGGAAAACAGTAAAGGATCGGATGGAGTGATAATAAATGACCGGGAGACGTTCACCATGAACAAACAACACTTGGTAGGCTTACATGCTTTACTACTTCCAATCCAAAACTGAATGACTAGCGACTTAGTTTATTAAAAGACTGGTTTTGTTTTTTGCAGGTGACAGTTCTTCTCTCTGGAGGTGAAAAACTCAGTCAGACCAGTTCTGTTGTAATGGCAAGTGAAGAAGAGAAAGAGAAATGCCTCCCAAGACCTTAACATCTAACCTTTATTCTTCAATAAAATTATTTAAAATAATCTGTGTCTTCTGTGTCATTCAAGAGGTCTATGTAGCGACTTTGAATATGTCCCTTCCTGAATAAAGGAGCAAGAACTCTGTAAAAATGAAATATCAACACAAAACTAGGCCTTCAGTAGTACACTAGTGTCCAATTCACACGAATAAAGTGAGTCAAAATACAGGACTACAAGAAGCAGAGATATACTCACTTTCCAGATGTGAATGCTCATACAGACAAGCTAGTTCACTAATTCTTTAAATAGTGACCTATGAAAAATGCATAACTAGCTGCAAGGATGACAATAATAGGTCTACAAACTTTACATTTAAAGACTAGCAGTCCTCCCTACCATAAAAGAAGTACACTTTAGCATAGGCCTCCTTTTTTTAAGAGCAGTTATTACAGAAATCATAAACCTTTTTTAAAACACATAATCACGTTAATTACTATGAAAATAAAATGCATTGTAGTTTATATTTATATTAAATGCAGTTAGTTGAAATTTAAGTCTGTTTTTGAGTCATTTAAGTAGGAAAATATGTGCACTTCAATCAAGCATGACAAAATGATTTGAAACATAATTTAAATGCGTTTTAAAGAAAAACTTTCAATTTTATATAACTTAAGTTGGTTAATAAATGTGTACTTTTTCAGTACACTTACGTGGCTTTTTATTTTAATAATAACATGTTATTTGCAATAATTTTATATAAAACATTTGAAGTAACGACAAGTGCACATTCCCAACAATGAAGCAGTTCTTTTTTACAAGGGTTTGATCTCTGTTCACTATATTTGCATACTTTTATATTGCTATGTTTAGTTAGCATGTTGGTTTGCCACATTATTGTGAAACAGAGACTATATGAGATTTTCATTCAACCAAGCAGGAAGGCAGTTTCATCCAGGTTAATTACAACAACAAAAAATAATTTCCCAAATACGCCATTCCCAAAATGGTTTACTAATAAAAGGGAAATGTGACTTTTTGTTTGTTGCTCAGGACGTTGTGTTGTCTTGCAAATTTGTGAAAAGAGGGAGTTTAACAACAAAAAGACTTGGATTGTGGATTCATAATGACTTAATGAAACTAGGACACATGAACTGATGCTGTCCAATTTCTTGGTTCTTATAATTTTCAAAAATAAATGGTTGACTTGTTGAATGTTGGCATGTATAAAGTTCATACCAATGAATTGCTGCACATTTGGGAGGAGTCCTGTGCACTTCCAGATCATTGAGATATATCTGAAACATGTCAGTCTTTTCCAGGCAGTGACCTAGAAATCATCTTCACAAATCCTTTTTTATGCTTTATTTTATGTGTATTTTTCTACCATACCATATTCATTTCTGTATTGGATTTATGCATCTTTTTGGCAAAGGCATCATATTGCTGAGCATCGCAAATGCAGGTTCGGGTTGACTGATGTCTACAAGGTTAACCAAAGTCTACAAGGACATGAAAGGTAATACAGACTTAAACTGGTTTGTCTGGACATGCTGGATATTCATTCACAGCAGTGAAGATACAGATGACCATTGTTGTGAACTGCTTTCTTAAATTAAACATTTAAATACAATTTGTAATCCCACACCATGTTACCAAAACATTGAGAAGAAAATCTTTGCCACATGTACAAAGACAAAAATGCACTCTATCGACATCTGTAGTTGAAATGTAAAATTGCATGTTAAATTTCACAGTTTCGTAACATGCCGAAGGATTGTATATAAATACTGCTTTTCTTTGAGGATGAATCTTCAAAAAATTTAATTTCAGCTTTTCAATATGGCAGTGCCCTCAAAGGCCTGCCTTAATGGTTAATAAGTTGCAAAGTTGTATCTATGTGTATGCTGCCCTTGTGACCCGTTAAAGGTAACATGTTTGGACATTTTTCTGACAATTTATCAAATGGAATTGACTTGCTATACCAAGAAAGCCAAGACATCAGGCCCGGAGTGGCCATCGGGAGAACCGGGAGAATTCCCGGTGGGCCACTCTGCCCCGCTCATAAATTGGGCCGGCAGACTCGCCTGCTTTTTTTAATGATTTTTTTACATACACATAATAACGTATATATGTGTTTAAGTTACCGTGTGACTGATAACTAAGCTAATAACAATAGATTTTAATTTATCATTAAAATGTGACGTTTTCTGTTGTCAGAGCGCGCGCGCTCTCTCTCTCTTCCTCCACACAACGCGTGTCCTAGGTCGTTGCCATGGAGACAAACCGAAACCATTAATGCTGTGGTGTAAATCAACGAGAGTGCGCTAATCGCGGGAATAATAAAATGGATAGTGTTATATATTAACGAGACAGAACCACCAACAAATGTCATCAACACCCTTTACTTCGGTGAACACATGCGTCGTCATACTACAACACATCACATGACTTAAATACTGGCTTCCACAATCAGGAACTAATAAGATGCCAGACAATCAATCAAGTAATTACAAAACACATTAACCCAAATACACCACATTACCCCATACATTAATTTATTTCTACTTAATCTCTAAAATGTTGTGGTAATTTAATAGTCCGTTTAGAACGTCGCATACCCACTGGGCTTGCAACTAGGGAATCAGGTGGTTCAACTCGTAGTCCAGGCTCACATAGAGCTGTTGATGTTCAACCAACCCTGAATCTGAGCTGCTAGTTTCGATCATCTCTTTTTCAGGCTCTTGAGTCTCCCCCGAGCTAGGTGATCTCAGTTGTTCATCACCAATCACTGAAGAAGACGAAGAGTGCCGTGGTCTCAGTTGATCACCATGCCGTCTATACACAGTGGTCGATAACGGATCACACACCTTGTAAGACACAGGTCCTGTCTGCTGCACAACCACTCCAGATAACCACTTTGGATCTCCTCCCACTGTATTACGCAAGAAAATAGGTTCATTCACAGAAAAAGATCTTTCTTGTGCCTGATAATCATGTAGATTTTTTTGCAAATATTGTTTCCTGCGAACAGTTTCATGAATGTTTGGTTTTAGAAAATCCAACCTGGTGCGGACATGTCTCTTCAGGAACAGATCAGACGGTGATTGACCTGTGGTACAATTTGGGGTGGTACGATAGCGCAATAGAAATAACGATATCTTATCATCAATGCACATTTGTTCATTATTCAGTTTTCTCATGCCCATTTTAAATGTCTGGACATACCTTTCAGCCAATCCATTGGTGGCTGGATGTCTGGGTGCAGCAGTAGTATGCAAAATACCATTCCTTTTTACAAATCTTTGAAATTCATCAGAAGTAAACGTAGTTGCATTATCAGTCACTATTTGTTCAGGTAATCCATATGCAGAAAACAATCTCTTCAATCTGGTAATTGTAGCTTGTGAGGTAATTTGCGACATGCGGAAGACTTCTAACCACTTGGAATAAGCATCCACTACAATCATGAACATATTATTCTGGAAAGGACCAGCAAAATCTATATGCAACCGTCTCCAGCACTCACCGGAAATTCCCATGGGTGAAGAGGAACTTGACTTGGCATCCGTTGTTCTTGTTGACAAACCACACACTCTTTACAGCTTCTTTCCACATCCAAATCAATTTTTGGCCACCATACATATTTGCGAACCAAAGCTTTCATTTTAACAATGCCAGGGTGTCCTGAATGAACTTCACACAACACTGATTTCTGAAGTTTGAATGGGACAATCACTCGTGTGCCCCATAACACACACCCTTGTTCTGCTGATAACTCATCATGTTCAGCATGAAACACTTTCAAATCCTCTGACACTTCACTTGGCCAGCCTTCCATTACATACTGGTAAACTTTAGAAAGCTTTTGGTCTGTTCTAGTCGCTCTGGCAATCTGTGATGCATTAAGAGGAGCCTCTTGCAGATGATTAGTCAGAAAAGTTGATTTGTGCTGAAATGGCTTCTGTGCCCACATCCGTGGTTTCAGGCAAGGGAACTCTTGACAAACCATCAGCATTTCCATGATTTTCTGCTTTACGATAACAAATGTGGTAATCATAAGCTGACAGGATGATAGCCCACCGTTGAATGCGAGCTGCAGCCATCATTGGGAAATGCTTGTGTTCCCCAAACAAACAAAGTCACTAAAGGTCTGTGATCAGTCATCAAATTAAACGATCTTCCCCACAGATATTGATGGAATTTCTTAACTCCATAAATGACACTCAATGCTTCCTTTTCAATTTGTGAATAATTTTTTTCCGCAGGAGACAAGGTACGGGAAGCATATGCAATAGGATGTTCCTCACCATTTGGCATCGTATGCTGCAGCACTGCGCCAATTCCGTAAGCTGAAGCATCACATGCTAAAGTTAAAGATAACTGAGGATCATAATGTACTAACACTTTGTCACTGGTCAACAGTTCTTTGCACTTATTAAAAAAGCACATTGTTCTTTCTTTCCCCACTGCCAAACCACTTGCTCTTTCAACAGCCTATACAGTGGTGCAAGGACGGTGCTCTGGTGTGGTACAAAGCGTCCATAATAATTTACCAGGCCTAAAAAGGCTCGCAGTTCTTTCACATTTGAAGGAGCTGGTGCATCTTGAATAGCCCTCACCTTGTCCTTTGTTGGATACACTCCTCTTCCATCTATCACATGACCCAGATATTCGATTCGTGTCTGCCCCCAATCACACTTGCATTCTTTTACTTTTAATCCTGAGTCCTGCAGACGCTGTAGAACCTTGCAGAGGGTTGCTAGATGTTCTTGCTCATCTTTACCCACAATTAGCAAATCGTCCAAATATACAACAACTTCCAGGTCTTTCATCAGATTTTCCATAATCCGCTGGAAAATAGAAGGAGCTGAGCTAATGCCAAATGGTTATAAACATAGAGTCCCTTGTGTGTATTAATCGTTGTATATTTCTTTGAATCATCATCCAGCAAAACCTGTTGATATGCTTGAGCTAAATCGATCTTGGAAAACACCTTCCCTCCACTGAGAGTGGATAAGATCTCTTCCATTCGTGGTAAAGGATACACTTCTGTGTTGGCAGCTTGGTTAACTGTGACTTTATAATACCCACATAAACGAATTGTAGAATCCTTTTTAATCACTGGGACGACTGGGGCAGCCCACTCACTGAATTTTACTGGAGATATAATATTTGCTTCCTCCAATCGATCAATTTCCTTCTCCACACGTTCTTTCATAGCAAAAGGTAGAGGACGATTTTTATAAAATTTAGGAGCAACATCTGGTTTAACTGAAATGGTAGCTTTAATGTCCTTTAGGGTGCCTAATTCATTCTTAAAAACTTCACTATATTTCTCAAGCGCTTCTTGAATCGACCCAGGCTGTTTAGTTTTACTCACATATCGAATTTCTTTCCAATTCAACTTAACTTTCTGGAGCCAATTCCTACCACACAAATTTGGTCCATTTCCTCTCACTACAATTAATGGTAGCTCATTTACTTGATCTTCATACTGCACAGTAACTGTGAATTGGCCCACCACTGGAATGTCTTCACTTGTATAAGTTTTCAACTTTACTCGAGCTCCCTCCAGTGGCACATGAGCGAATAACTGCTTATACCTTGCATGTGAAATAATACTCACAGCAGCTCCTGTATCAACTTCCATCAATAAATCTTGCTGATTCACAGCAAAATTCACCTGGAACGCATGTTTTTCAGTGTTACTTGACAGAGAGAACATTTCCAATTCCGGTTCCTCAGCATACATATCTTTGGTTATGGGTAGTTTTTTCGTTTACCTTGTGCACCGTTGCCCCGGAATCCTCAATTTTCCTCAGCTGTTGCGTGTCCCGATCAGCGGTTTCCATGCTAAGAGCAACTTCAAATGCTCGTGCAAAAGTGAGTGCTTCCTCCGAAAGCAATCTCCGTTGGCATGCTTCACTTTGAATTCCGCTAACAAATCGATCCCGTAAGGATTCGTCCAGACTTGCTCCAAAATCACATTTCGACGCACATTGTTTGAGATCAGCAACATACTGGGACACTGTTTCATGGGGCTTTTGTACACAACGCTGAAATCGGAAGCGTTCAGCGATTATTAATGGCTTTGGTTCAAAATGAGCCTGCAGGATACTAACAATTTCTCTAAAAGTTTTATCCTTTGGTTTTAAAGGTTGAACCAAATTCCGTACTAATCCATACGTAGAAGCTCCCATAACACTAAGCAACGTCGCTACTTGTTTCGCATCATCTACATCATTGGCAATCATGAACAGTTCCGCTCGCTCAATATATGCAGACCAGGATTCGCTTTCTGGTTTATACTCATCCAGTCTTCCGATTTGAGCCATACTCTTCGTAATCACGTAACTTTTCCTCGTCGCCAATTTATGTTATATATTAACGAGACAGAACCACCAACAAATGTCATCAACACCCTTTACTTCGGTGAACACATGCGTCGTCATACTACAACACATCACATGACTTAAATACTGGCTTCCACAATCAGGAACTAATAAGATGCCAGACAATCAATCAAGTAATTACAAAACACATTAACCCAAATACACCACAGATAGTAATAAAAAGATTCCTAGAGGAGCTGAAAAAGCCAGGTTAAAAAAAGAAAGGCATCGGAGGATGATGCGGGCAAATGTGCCAAACTGACAAATATTTTTTTCAAGAAGACAAACGAGCACACGTGAACTGGCGACTCAAGGTAACCTACAGTGACTAGCAACATTTACATGTGCATTTGGCAAACGCTTTTATCCAAAGTGACTTACATTGAAGGAATTGTTTTTTCTATTGATTGTCTGTAATGTAATTGATTTTAGCCTGTTGACTTATTTTAAATGTTATTGTGGTTTAATAAAGATAAGCCTGATGCTGAGGGAAGTGAGAAAAAGAAAGAGACAGAAACAGACATTGATCTTCAGTGAGATAACAGCAGCCAGGCAGAAGGTCCCTGACAAACATACCAAACTGACAGATATTTGTTCAAGACAAACAAGCACACAGGAACTGGCTACTCAAGGTACAGTGACTATAGTCAAAAACTATAGAACAATGAGACCGTAATAAACAAAGTTGCAGAAACCAGTGCACTGCTTAGGTGGTTGTTGATGCTGTAAGGCTTTGCCATTTTATGAGTGTAAACCAAAACTTGTGGAGAATGGTAGAAGGCCTTTCTTTCTTTCTCTCGAGATGCTTAGTGATTTTCCATTTAGTTATTCATTTTACATTTAGCAGACGCTTTTATCCAAAGCGACTTACAGTGCATTCAGCATATACATTTATTTTCAGTATGTGTGTTCCCTGGGAATCGAACCCATAACCTTTGCGCTGTTAACGCAATGCTCTACCACTGAGCCACAGGAACATAATGACTAACATATATGAATATTAATGACTGTTTGGCAGCTTTCAATTTTCAATTTTTTTTTATAATGTTACAGTTGTATCTTTTGTAGCAGAAATGTTTCATATAGTTTATTTCATTTATTTTATTTATTACATTGACATGGATATAAAAAACAATAGTGCAAAAAGTATATTTCTTACTGCATAACTTTATTTTGGTTTGAATGCAAACCATTATTTTCATAATGTAACAGTTGGACACTTTGTTGCAGAAAACTCAGTATGTGATTTGTTATTGATATTTATGGCCATATTTACATTATTCAGATTTTTTCTTGAAACGTGTCAATTAAGAAACAGATCTGTCATTTATCCAGATTCCACCACGGTGGGAGGGGTTTGGATGGGGATTGGTGGTGGGCTGGTCTTGAGCTTTACACTCCCGGGCTGAAAATGGATCCCACTCCGGTCCTACATTTCACTTTTGATTATACCCTGTATAATTTATCATGTGACAAATAAAGAAACCCTTGAAAACCCCTTGGTCCTGCAAGACATCTATCATAATATATCGCCTGAACAAGCAAGTAGCATACCTACATGACGTACAAGACATGATGTAAACATGCAAAAACATTGCATATAAAATTGCCACCATTTCACGCATGCAGTGACGCGGGCCAAGAAAGGCTTTTACAATTTCTACAGCTATAGATGGCTAAAAGTTGAAGAGATGTGAATTTCCAAGGATAAGAGTCAGATACATTCACTTTTGAAATCCAAACACACCATTAACTGATCGATGGCAGTTTTAGTTGCTCTTCGACGTCTCCGTCACCGAAGCCATGGTATGTGTATTAAGGAAAATATTACTATCATCTGATTTGTCAGTTGTTCTAAAAATAATTTGCTTTACTCTATAACTTGTTACAATAAGTTAAATCTACAACTCATTATGACTACAAGCATACTTACAGTGAGTGTTCACAGAGGGTTTACATTTAAAAGCATAGCATGCATGAACTTGTAAAGGCATCTCATGTGTTTTTAATTTGTTTTAATCAATGTAGTTTCTAATTTAAGTTAAAGAAACATCTTTAAATCATTGTTGGATGTGTTACAGAGTGTGACAGAAGCAGAAAGCACTGGAGAAATTTGCCTTGAAGCTGGTTTTGATAATGCAAACACATTTAGAGTAAGTAAATAATACCTACATGTACTCTGTTATATTATTAGTTTACCATGTTGTTTTTTGCTTTTTTATTCCCAGTTTTTGGTTTCAGACAACTGATAGCCAGCTCAAATGTTAGATGAAAATGTATTTGTATTTGCTCCAATTTTGTGAAATTCTGTAGACATGATTTAAAATGGTTCAATTGTTTATGTTTAGGTTTCTGCCCTGTATGTGGACAACCAAGAATTGATTTCTGGTTTTGAGAACACATTTGAGGACGTTAATATCTTAATCAAGCCTACTGTAAAGGTAACGAGAAGAGGGCTTGGATCACGGTTACTCTGAATGAATTAAGATTCATTACCAATGATTAGGCTACGCATTTTCAGCTTTCAGTGCAATGCATGGAGAACCAGAGAGGCCTTCAGGGGCAAATTGTCAAGTTAAATCACCTTTTGTTTATATAGCTCTTTAAACTATACAAATTGTAATAAAACAACTGCACAATATCAAAATAGGAAAATAGTGTATCAAAAATGTAAAATGACTAGATTTAACACAAAAATTAGCTAAGATCTAACAAGATTAATTAAATTTTCAGTTGAAGGCATTTCATTATTGAATTCAGTGATGTCATTGTCCAGCTCAGTTCAGTTTAAATACTATCTGTGCAATCAAGTCGGTGATATCGCTGGAAATGAAGTGTCCCCAACTAAGCAAGCCAGAAGCGACAACGGCAAGGAACAAAAACTCCATCGGTGACAGAATGGAGAAAAAAAACCTTGGGAGAAACCAGGCTCAGTTGGGGGGGGCATTTATCCTCTGGTCAGACAAACCAGTAGTTTGTTCCAACTGCAGCAAAGTCAGATTGTAAGGGCTCCACTGGTTCCACTGGTCTTTTCCCGATGGCTGTCTAGGTGACGAGGTCCTCACTGGAGATCTGTCTCTGGGGCTCATCTAGGTGTCCTGGTCTCCGTTGACGTTCAGAGCTGTAGAGGTTGTCTCTAGGTGCTGATCCACCATCTGATCTGGATACAGACTGGATCTGGTGACTGCAGTGACCATTTGGGCTGGATAAGGACCGGATCGGGTGGCTACGGTGACCTCGTAATAAAAAATAAACAGACTAATATTAGCGTAGATGTCAATCTTCTTATGATGTAACAAGTACATCGAGTTTTATGGAAAGTGTTCCCCGGTTCTGGTTGACCTAATTAACACAGCCTAACAATCCTTTAACGGATTTTAATATTAAAGTTGAAGAGATGGGTCTTTAATCTAGATTTAAACTAACAGATTGTGTCTGCCTCCCGAACAGTGTTAGGTAGATTGTTCCAGAGTTTGGGCACTAAATAGAAAAAGGATCTTGAGAGCATAGGTCTCAGTTTAGATATATTTTTTAAATAAAGGAATTCAGTTTTACAAATGCAAGAAATGTGGCTGTCAAAGGAGAGATTGCTATCAAATAGCACACCTAGGTTCCTGACTGATGATGAAGAATCGAGAGAGCAGCCATTAAGTGTAAGACTGTTTTAAGTTATTACTTGAGGGGATTTTAGGTCCTATAATTAACACCTCTGTTTTTTCAGAATTTAGCAGTAAAACATTATTAGTCATCCACTTTTTTATATCAACTATGCATTCCATAAGTTTCTCAATTTGGTGTGTTTCACCGGGCCGCAAATAAATATAAAGCAGAGTATCATCAGCATAATAGTGAAAGCTAACCCCATGGCTCATTTTTGTAACAGTAATCTTGGGGGGCAGACTTGTTTAAAATAATGAATTCATCTGGTTTTAGTCAGGTCTCTGTCAAAGAGAGCTCATCTAGTCTATGATCAGAGATCATATCATTTACAAAAAGCGCTTCAAAAGGGACCTGATATTCAATAAGCCAAGCTTTATCATTTGTTTCTCTGTGTTATATACATTTTTCATTTGTTGAACATCAATTAAGTTGTTACTCATAGACTGGTTTGAACGTTTTTTATATTTTCTAGTTTGGGGAACAGACACAGTCTCTATAGTGTGATATCTAGGTGAAAAATTCTCTATGTGCTGAGAATTAACTGACTTCTGTGACGTAAGGCGGCTAGCAGACGGTCGGTTTAGCCAGTTTGTCTGCTTCCTGACCTGAGCCCCAGTTAGTCAAGTACGAACTCTAAGACTATGTGCCATATTTCTAGAGAGAAGAGCGGCACCATCTCTTTTCAAGGTCTTTTCAGGTCTGCCCTAAAAACTAGTCCAGTTGTCTATAAAACCTATGTTACTCTGCTGGCATCACTTAGACATCCAGCCATTGAGTGCCAACAGTCTGCTATGAATCTCATCGCCCCAGTAAGCAGGGAGCGGGCCAGATCATATTACAGTGTCTGACATCGTATTTGCAAGTTCACACACCTCTTTAACATTATTTTTTAGTGATCTCCGACTTGCAAAGTCGAACATCATTAGCGCCGATGTGGATAACAATCTTACTGAATTTACGTTTAGCATTAGCCAGCACTTTTTAACAATGGACTATGGTAGCTGGTGTCTCTATTTTCACATTCCATACAATAGAATTGCCAATAACTAGAGCACTTTCATCAGGTTTCTCAGTGGGTGCGTCACTGAATGGGGAGAACCTGTTTGATGTTTTGATTGGAACGGAGGAGCGGTGTTTTGACCCGTTACTAGGCTGCCTCAAAATCACCCAATTGTCCTGCTGCACGGGCTCATCCGCAACCGAACAATGTACAGGACTCCCTGAGCTAGTCGCATCCAAAGCCGTATTTACAGCCCTCACATTCTTACTATCCTCAACTAAAGTTTGGATGCGTGTCTCTAGTTCTAAAATCTTCTCTGTCAGCCCAACTATTTCCCTGCATTTATCACATGTGAATCCCTCGCTGCTGAAATGTGAGAGAGTGAAAGTAAGATAGATATTCAACAGAGAAGTGAAGCTACACAAAGCTACAATCGCAAACCTCTCAGCAGCATGGCCAAACAGGAAGTCGTCATTTACTCCCGACATCTGAGCAGCTGAAGACGCAGAGGATTAAAGTTACTTTCAATTTGAAGTGAATGCGCCGAATGTGTCTATGTTCGCGGGAATCATTCGTGATCCAGCTTTATCTACATGTAACACCCCCTCCCGGGTCCGCACAGTCCAAACTCGTATCTAGTGCCGAGCGGGTCGCGAACCCGGGATTCCCACGCACGAGGCGGGCGCTCTAACAAGTAACGCCAAAGGCTACAGCCTCTAACGTCAGTTGCTATAGCGCCTCTATTTGAGGTCAGGGGAGTGAGGTTTACATTGACACCACGGGCATACACATCCGTTACATACAGAAGAAGTGAGTATAAGGGTTTATATGATTTTTTAAAAATCGCCTTTCATAAAAAAAAATGCTAGTTAGTCAGTTTCGCGGCTGAAGTTTAGTATGCTCCATAGATATATATACCTAGATGCCTCATTATCGTCTGTTTCTATGGGCCGCGATACGTAAGCCATCCGCCATTTTTGGAACGGTCTGCGGATCTTTGACTGCATTGACTGTGTGCGTCTAACAGCAAGTTATACATTTGTATATCTTTGAATATTCATTGATTATTATTGTGAATGCGAGATGGCTGCCGCGTCAACATATCTGGAGCAGTCGAATAGGGAATCTACATGGATCTATGGTCTGCTCGTAGCTCCACGGAAGAGAGGGGTGGAGTCAGCAGAGCTCACTAGCATTTAAAGCAACATGGACTAGAACAGCTTGCTGAAATTTTTAACCAAAGTATGTTATAGACTTTTCATTAAGACCATAAAGAATCCTATCCACTTGTGTAAAATGGGCATTCGATGACGCCCTTAAGAAAGCTTTAGTTAACATGGAATGAGATGAGGACGAGATTATTTCTGGGGACTCGCTTCAGTTATCAAGCGTAGCTTTAGTTCTGGCAGGTCAAATCAGTCAAGCTCACTTGAGTTGACACTCGGCTATAATAATATGATGCCTATCTCAGCATACAAGGTTCTTCAGTATTATCAGCAGCTTTCGCGTTGCTCAATGGCTAATTGCCCTCCTCTATCCTCTATCCTCCTCTTATTCAGTCAGGATTCGGCCTTCTAATTCTCCATTAAATTAGACTAATTCTAAAATGTGTACATTGCATTATTGAACAATAATGATACCTGTAATACATTTATGTTGGTTCTGTTCTGTTTACATGTTATTGTTGCACTCTCTGTTCTTATTATGCGCAGGGAGTTCAGAACAGAAACATACTGCCAATTCAAACTGTATGCTAACTGTCAATCATCTTTGACAATAGTGGTCCTGACAGAAATCCATGTTCAGTAGTGTGGAATCAAAAATATTTAACAAGCACTTTTGTTTGAAGTAATGTGAACAATTTAAAATGATGGAATAAAGGAAGGACATTATTAATGTCCACTGAATTATAAGTTATATATGAAGTTTACCTAATTAGATTTTTTGCACAGTTGAACATGAAATATGTTAATGTTGCACCACTAAATTCCCAAACGGAATTATGGAAATGATTAGGGAATGGGTTTTCCTCATTGTTATAATGCTAGCTTTATCTGATACTATTAATGTGAGTTTACTGCTAAAAGATGACTGAATAAATCTGCATCTGTAAGATGACTGTAATCTGTATTGTATACAGAGCTATATAAATAAAGATGACATGACAACTTCTGTCCAATCCTCTAGAAAGTCAGTGTAATACTATAACATTAATATTTGTCCTCAAAAGGAATTATCAAAATAATAAAATCCACACATTTGATTGATTATAAATTCTGATATATTACACAGCAGCACCATAAAAAATTCCTTTGAACAAAAAAACACCATAGGTTTTAAACTTCAAAAAGCATCATAAATGGCATGCATGACTCTTCCAAGTCTTGTGAAGTCATAAAATATCTTCGTAAATTTAAGTCATTGTTCACTGTAAATCTTAACAATCACTCCAGCCTTTCTGAGATTTCATGAAAAAAGTAGTGATGTCTGATTCATGAATGAATCATGAATTTCACAATTTGAATTTCACAATTTGTTGAAAATATTCAAAATAAAACAACAATTCATTCACAGTTTCAACTACACTCACTGGCCACTTTATCGGGTACACCTTGCTAGTACCGGGTTGGACCCTCTTTTGCCTTAACGCTTCGTGGCATAGATTCAACAAGGTGTTGGAAACATTTCTCAGAGATTTTGGTCTATATTGACATGATAGCATCATGCAGTTGCTGCAGATTTGTTGGTTGCACATACATGATACGAATCTCCCGTTCCACCACATCCTAAAGGTGCTCTATTGGATTGAGATCTGGTGACTGTGGAGGCCATTTGAGTAAAGTGAACTCATTGTCATATTCAAGAAACCAGTCTGAGATGATTTGAGCTTTGTGACATGGTGCATTATCCTGCTGGAAGTAGCTATCAGAAGATGGGTAAACTGTAGTCATAAAGGGATGGACATGGTCAGCAACAATACTCAGGTAGGCTGTGAAATCGTTGAGACGAGGCAGGATGGATCCATGATTTCATATTCTTTACGCTAAATTCTGACCCTACCATCTGAATGTCACAGCAGAAATCGAGACTCATCAGACCAGGCAATGTTTTCCGAATCTTCTATTGTCCAATTTTGGTGAGCCTGTGCGAATTGTAGAAAATATGCTTTATAGAGATTAGGACCATGAGACCTAGATTAGTTTATTTGTAAATGGTTAAATTTATTCCGTTTATTAACCCTGAGTTTGGTCATGTCTTTACTGTATGACTGTCATGTCTGCAGTTTTCTCTGCTCAAATCATGTTTTTGAAAATCTTTAATCATTTCATCTTTAACGAATCGGCACCTGATAAGAAAGCACAGAGCACGCAGCTTTTGTACGTGTGGTTAACCAGTAGCAGTGCATAACAGACGCAATGCTGTAGTGTTATGATGTTCCCCCCTACTTTCAAATCATATCTAGTCATTATCATTCAGAGATTACAAGAACGAGGGGGAACTGTAAAATGAGACTTGACTTGAAAAGGAGAAGCTAAAAACGTAATTTATTCCATTTTCCATATTTTGTATTTCACAAATTTCTATTATGGATTTGGACTGGATTGAAAATAAATAAATGGACTACTATTTTGAACTCAGAGTTGACAACTGGAACATATTTCTTGTGGATTTTGTAGGTAAGTTCAAGCAGACATAATGCATTTTCGCTCCTGCTCTTGAAAAATTAAGAAACATTATACATCAGATTTGATTAATCAGTTTAGGCCTATAGAAGGATACAATAATAATCATTAAATTAATATAATTAGAATTAGCATTAAATTGTGAATTAAATATAGGTGATTTTACAGCAATGTAATACTGCGAAATAAACCATTGGGCTTTGTTATAAAACATCAGGCATAAGATTGAAATCAACAGAAATTTTAGATATTCTCAAAAAGGGACTTAGATCATTTATTTGTTTTGCAAACATTTTAAAAGGGATGAACAATGCCTAAAGTCCCTACAAGGAAAATGCGCTTTTTAAAATTAAGCCTTGTGCATATCTATATCCTTGTAAATTATAATTTTTTATATTCCATCAATTGATTATTTTTTTGTATCTGTACAATGACTAACAATAACTCTATAGTAATCATAAGGATGTTTTTCTTGTTGCTATTTGCTGGAATGATATGTTATAATTTATATGCCATTTTATCATACATGTAGTGTGAAATAAACGTGCTGTGTGTAATACGCTCTGACTCTGAAGGTATCGTGAGGCCAGCTTGGAACTTTTCCGTTTGTTTAGTTTTGCTGATGTTGCTTTTCGATGATTAGCTGTACAGTAGCTGATGAAAAATATTATTTTGGCAAGTATCTCAACTCTTTTGTGAATTTGACGTATGGACGAATCCACCCAAATCTTATAGGTCACAATGTAGGTCACATGTGCCATTCAACCCGGAATTGTAATATTTGTTTCCGGTCGGTCGCAAAAAAAAAAAAAACACCAAACCATTTTCCGATAATAGTGTTCATCATAATATTTAATTATTCATTGTTCTTTTACAACATCTGTTATTAAACAGCTTGGAACAGATTGTCAACACAATGGTAAGGTAAAACTATCATTGCGTGATGACCTCGAAGTGTTTCAAAAGAAAATTTGCATTAAAACATTCCATATTTTATATATTCTAAACTCGAAAGTTCTGTTAAGATAATAATAAAACAATGTTTCTTATTAAATTAGGGTCAGACTTGCTGTAAATTTGCTCAAGAACACCCGGTGGAGAGAGACACTTTCTTGACGCAAGAGGCTGTGGCTGTTGAGATCTCATCTAGTCAATCTCAGGTATCATTATACAGACAGAATTATTTAAAAAAATATGAATAATGCGCAATCTCTACAAATACCTGTATGAATATTTCAGATTTCCATCCAATGTAAGGAGAACTCTGAGGGTCGAGATGGAATGGTGCTGTTTGACACGGAAGCCTTTCCTATGGTCAACATCTACTGTCCTACCAGTGTAGAAGATCTTCCTGAAGGTCAATGTAAACAGTAGATCTCTGCAGATCCCCCTATTGGTTATTCGGGGACATTTTGAATATAAAATCATATAAACAAGATTTATTCTTAGTTTTCTCCATAATTCTCCACACACAAACACACATCAGTACTTCTAGGCTTCCAGCGAGCACCATCAAACCTTCACAGAAGCACACAGCACATCTGGGCCCGAATCCTCTCAGAGAGCTCCTAATGTAGCTTAATAATTTCTAACTAGGAATTTTAGCTTAAGCTCAGATGAGCTTTATTTGTCACATACACAATTATACAGAGTATAACCAGCAGTGAAATGTGTTCTCTGCATTTAACCCATCCAAGTGCACACACACACTTGGAGCAGTGGGCAGCTGACACTGCAGCGCCCGGGGGTTCGGTGCCTTGCTCAAGGGTCTCACCTCAGTCGAGATTCGAACCCACGACCTCGGGTTACAAGTCTGACGCTCTATCCTTTAGAGCCACGACTGCTTAAGAGAGATTCAGGACCAATCTGAGAGCAACTCTGAGCGAGGAAAATACAAAAACTTCATCTTAGTGAGGAGACGGGGCTGACATCGTCGCTAGGCCTTCAAGGCCTTCCCTCTTTTGGCTATGATAACAGCTTGCATTCTTGCTGTCATTGTTTGTACTTTTCCACGGTCTCTGTTGTTATTAACTTCCAAATAGATTCTAGTTGTTCCCAAAGACTTGCTTTTGATGAAACTTTTGTGTTATATATCTTTGAATCCATTAAATCCTAACAATAATTATATTTTAGCATTAAGTCAAGTCACCTTTATTTATATAGCGCTTTTGACAATACAAATTGAAACAAAGCAACTGCACAATTTCAAAATAGGAAAATAGTGTATCACTAATGTAAAATGACAAGATTAAACACTTAATTTTCAGTTAAAGGCATTTCATTATTGAATTCAGTGATGTCATCGTCCAGCTCAGTTCAGTTTAAATAGTATCTGTGCAATCAAGTCGGTGATATCGCTGGAAATGAAGTGTCCCCAACTAAGCAAGCCAGAGCGAGCGGCAAGGAACGGAAACTCCATCGGTGGCAGCACGGAGAAAAAACCTTGGGAGAAACCAGGCTCAGTCGGGGGGGCCATTTATCCTCTGGTCAGATGAACCGGTAGTTTGTTCCAACTGCAGCAAAGTCAGATTGTAAGGGCTCCACTGGTTCCAGTGGTCTTTTCCCGATGACTGTCTAGGTGATGAGGTCTTCACTGGAGATCTGTCTCTGGGGCTCATCTAGGTGTCCTGGTCTCCGCTGACGTTCAGAGCTGTAGAGGTTGTCTCTAGGTGCTGATCCACTATCTGATCTGGATACGGACTGGATCTGGTGACTGCAGTGATCATCTGATCTGGATACGGACTGGATCTGGTGACTGCAGTGATCATCTGATCTGGATACGGACTGGATCTGGTGACTACAGTGATCATTCTGGGCTGGATACCGACCGGATTGAGTGGCTACGGTGACCTCGGAATAAGAAAGAAACAGACTAACTACTTTTTAAAGTAGTCAAGTAGAGTTGAAATAGATGAGATTTCAGTTGTTGCTTGAAAATTGACAGGGATCCAGTATTCCGGATGGGGGTGGGAAGATCATTCCACCGGCCAGGAAAGTTGACAGAAATATAGAAAAACTCAAGTAAAGTACAGCTACTCCCAAAAAATACTTAAGTATCCTACTGTAACGAAGTATTATTACTACTATTAAATTGTGGTTTGCTGAATCAACATGACCATGCATTTGGACTGGCCTCTCTGAACACTGCATTTAAAACCACTGCATGGTTGCTGGGGGTCATTTTCTTTCATCTCTATCAGCTTGCAACATATAATTTCTGTTACAGGCACGCACACTGGGGTTCACATTTCTAACTAGGTATTGGCTTAGGGACACATAATTTGTTTAGGTCATTAGTTAAATTAACCTAAGTGTATGACACCCAGGTAGACATTACTAAGCCACTAGTTAAACAATTCTGGGATTTGCTAACTCAGATACTCATGTCAAGTCACTAGACTTTAGGGCTGCAGCTAACGATAATTTTTATTGTCGACTAATCTATCGCTTATTTTTCAATTAATCTATTTATTATTTTCTTATCAGTTAATTAATTATTTAGTTAAACTATCAATAAATAATAACTGTAACTTCTGCTATTAATCTTTTATTTTCTTCAAATGTTTTATCATAATTAATACTTTACAAAAAATGTATAATAACAACAACAACAACACAGAAAGAAAGAAAATAACAAGAAAATAGAGAAAAATGAATAACAACAATAAATAATTAATAAAAAAGAAAAACGAAAGAAAGAAAATAACAATAAATAAAAATAAGAAAAGAGAGAAAAATAAAAATAATAGCAATAAATAACTAATAAAAAAGGAAGAAAAAGGAAGAAAGAAAGAAAATGACAGGGCAGTGATAGAATCAATAGAAATTATGGCTGCATTCACAGTTCTGTTTGGGACTGACAGCAGTTGCTTACAGGTGAGAGAGACTTGAAAGGTTTTATTTATTCAACAGATTGAAACATCTGTTGAATAAATTCAACAGATTGAAACATATCTGTATATGAATGAACAGCTGAAGACACAACCGCATTCAGGACACTAGAGCGACAGAATAAAAATGGCGTCATAACACATGGAAGTTGTATCACAGCTGACAGCTCGTTTTTAATTAAATGAGCCCAGTCTAGTCTTGTCCTATCCATCACACAGTTAAACAACTAACAATGACTTTAAAAGCTTTGTTAGCGAGTGCAGAGAGCGCGTTTGATGCGCGTCTCAGGGCTCGCGCAATCGCGGTCAGGGCACTGACGGCTGCTCCGGTGGATTTTAAGATGAACGCGAAACATTTCTACTTCTCCGTCTCTGTGAGTGTGTCACAAATCTATCCTCTTTGGCTCCCTCCGATCGCCACCAGAGGGATCCCACAAGGGAGTAATATATAAAAAAGTAATTATCCAGACTATTTAGCCAGTACCTTCCTTACCCTTGTTGCGAAGTCTTGTTTTGCTACTGCTGACATTTCAGAGCGTTTTCCCGTTGACTACCTGGACTGTTTATTCTCATCTGACCGTTTGCTGCCTGCCTTTTTGACCCTGCCTGCTTTTTGGATATACTCTCTGTCTGCCGCCTGCCCCGACCTTTGCATTGACCCTGTTTATGAATCTGCCTTGCCTATGTTACTCTTGTTACTGTTGATTGAACTTTGCCTGTCTGACCTCCTCTTTGTACCAATAAAGCTGCACATGGATCTCAACGTCACTGACCCTTCATTACAGAGTGCATTATCCCGTCGTGATTATATAGGCAACTCGATGTCCCATGCTGTTCCGTTCATTCAGCGCAGCTTTGAATCCGAGAATGCGGTTGTGAATCCTGACAATGTAAAGGCATCAGTTCGGCTATATGCTGTTCTGACGGTCGTATAATAATAGAATGCTATATGAAGTGAAGTGATGTTGCCATACTAGCCTTTAACTTCTGCTCTACAGTCTTGTTTGTGTTAAACATGGCAGAAAAACAGTCTTAATTAGGGATAACTGTAGGCTCGCGCAATGGGCGTGGCTAAAGGTGCGACGTGTCAACGCACTCCATTATAATCAACCTATTTTTATAATCAATGTAATCGATGATGTCGATAAATCGCTGCAGCCCGACTAGACTTTATTTATCTGATCAAGCAACCAGGGGCTTGTACCATGAAGGTGACTTAAAGGGGTAATTAAATTAGATTTTCCACAAGTTGATATTATTCTTTAGGGTCTTAATGAAAATTCTGTAACATCGTTTGGTTAAAATTGTTCATAGGTAGTGTAAAAAACACCTTTTTTAGCCTTTTAAAACCAGCTCTTTTCAGAGCAAGCAGTATTGTGTCATTCTCCTTTAAATGAGAAAGAGCTCTGCTGACTCCGCCCCTCTCTTCGGAGCTGCTCCCTGAGGGACTGTTTACTTTAGCCACATTCATCATGAAACTTGCTAATTAGGACATTATTAGGAAAGACGGTTTGCAAAGATTCATTTAAAAAAACCTTGTACTCACCTCTTCTGTAGATGAAGCTGGATCATGAATGATTCAGACGAACATAGACACATTCAGGTAGATCGAGGGTGCTTTCCCTTCAAAACCAAACGTAATCCTCTTCAGCCGCTCAGATGACAGGAATAAATGATGGCTATGTTCATTATTACATCCAACAACAAAACACCTCAATCGCTTAGGAGTCATTCTCGTCTACATCTGCTCCGGCACTGATGACAGCTCACTCAGGGTGGGTCTGAGGTAAGACACCAGTGCAGTCTGTGCTGAAACGCTGCTGTCAATCAACAACCGTGGGAGGGGCCTCCGTCCGTGTGACGTCACAAGGTCAGACAGCTCGATTTGAGAAAGGGGTAAAGATTTTAGTAGTTTACAAAAAAAACACTGGGTGGATTTTTATCATTATAGGGAGGTTGTGCACACACACTGCCAACACACATTTCAGTTCAAACAACTTGTAAAAGTGCATGTAGCATTATATGGCCCCTTTAACAAAAACCCAACCAATCCAAACCGGCTTTGTTGGTACCGTGATGCAGATCATCAACTTTCTGTCCTCTCAGGCTTTGATCATGATTTTATGGAGCAGAAGCATATGAAAGTGTGACATCAGTAGTGAACAAGCCGGACAGCTATCCAAGATGGCGCCGAGGATGGCAGCCGTGTTGCGAGCTCCGGGAAAACTTTGCAGTTTTTCGTATGTTTTATTTGTTTTTTTGTTGTTTTACGTGTTAGATGTTGTTAGTATAACTGTCTACGATAGAGACACGCTTTGAATATTGGTTCCTCTGTCGCGCAACGCAAACCGGACTTTGAGTTTTTGAATGCCGGTGGACTGTTCACAGACACCGCATCAGAGCCCTTTGTGTGGGTTGCGAAATCGAGGAGACGCCGCCGACGCCGAAAACAAGGAAAAAGAGCTGGCGTTCTCGTCAGACTGAGACGCCGTGCTTTCCGACCTCCTCTTCCAACCATTTTACTGGCCAACGTTCAGTCACTGGATAACAAACTCTGTGAACTGCGGGCGCGGATCTCATACCAACGAGAAACAAGGGACTGCTGTGTTATTTGCCTCACAGAAACCTGGATGTCTGCGATGGTTCCAGACTCAGCCATCGAGCTCACGGGCTTCTCCGTGCACCGCTCGGACAGAACGGAAGAGCTCACAGGGAAAAGCAGAGGCGGGGGCGTTTGCTTCTACATCAACAACTCATGGTGTAATGAAAGGAACATACACTCTATTAAATCCTTCTGCTCCCCTGATCTGGAATTTCATACGCTTCTGTGTCGACCGTTCTGGCTACCGAGGGAATTTACAGCCATCATAATCACGGCTGTTTATATCCCCCCCCAAGCCAACACAGACCAGGCACTCAAGGAACTGTACAGGATTATAAGTGAGCAGGAAACCGCGCACCCAGATGCAGCTTTTGTTGTCACAGGGGACTTTAATAAAGCCAACTTCAGAACAATAGCTCCAAAATACTTTCAACACGTCACCATCAACACGCGTGGAGATCGTACACTCGACCACTGTTACTCCCCCTTCCGGGACGCATACAAGTCCCTCCCCCGCCCACCTTTTGGCAAATCGGATCACTCTTCCATTCTGCTCCTGCCTGCTTATAGGCAGAAACTGAAACGTGAAGCACCCGCTCTCAGGACAGTCCATTGTTGGTCGGACCAATCGGATGCTATACTACAGGACTGTTTTGATCACGTGGACTGGGACATGTTCCGGGCAGCGTCTGATGACAACATAGAGGCGTATTCAGATACGGTCACGTGTTTCATCAGGAAGTGTATAGACGATGTAGTTCCGACCAAAACAATCCGTATCTACCCCACCAAAAACCGTGGATTAACAGCGATGTTCGATCAGCCTTGTCAGCGCGGACATCTGCCTTTAAATCCGGAAACACTGACGATCGGAAACAAGCAACCAGTTACGATCTCAGGAGATCCATCAAAGCAGCCAAACGAACTTATAAAAACAAAGTTGAAGAACACTTCAACAACAATAACCCAAGAAGCATGTGGCAGGGCATTAACAACATCACAGGCTTTAAAGGGAGTAAACCAGCTACTGTGAACATCGCCGCCTCTCTACCGGACGAGCTCAACACCTTTTATGCTCGTTTCGAGGCTGATAACACCATCCACACAGAGAGCGCTCACACGACTGCTGCAGAAGAGGTCAGTCCACTCACGCTTTCTGTCGCAGACGTAACTCGATCCTTTAAACGGGTGAACATCCGTAAAGCCGTAGGCCCAGATGGTATACCAGGCCGTGTACTCAAAGCATGCGCTTTCCAGCTAGCCGGGGTTTTTACAGATATTTTCAATCTGTCCCTCTCTCTGTCTGTGGTTCCCTCATGCTTCAAAAAATCCATCATTGTGCCCATACCAAAGAAACACAAAATCACATGCTTGAATGACTGGAGGCCCGTTGCTCTGACCCCCATCTTCAGCAAGTGTTTTGAGAAGCTTGTCAGAGACTACATCTGCTCTGTGCTGCCTGCTTCACTGGACCCACTACAATTTGCATACCTCAGTAACCGTTCCACAGACGATGCTATTGCCTTCACCCTGCACACTGCTCTCTCCCACCTGGAAAATAAAAACACCTATGTGAGGATGCTGTTCGTGGATTATAGTTCAGCATTTAACACTATAGTGCCTGCCACACTGGTTGCGAAGCTCCAGACTCTAGGACTGAACAGATCTCTGTGCAGCTGGATCCTGGACTTCCTGACAGGCAGAAGTCAGGTGGTCAGAATGGGCAACAACACATCATCCCCCCTGATCCTCAACACTGGTGCACCGCAGGGTTGCGTCCTCAGCCCACTCCTGTACTCCCTGTACACACACGACTGTACAGCTACACACAGCTCCAATGTCATCATCAAATTTGCTGATGACACAACGGTGATAGGCCTGATCACCGACAACGATGAGACGGCCTACAGAGAGGAGGTGAGTACCCTGACTAAATGGTGTCAGGAGAACCACCTCTCACTCAACATCGACAAGACCAAGGAGCTGGTGGTGGATTACAGGAGACAGAGCAGAGAACACACACCCATCACCATCGACAAGACACCTGTGGAGCGGGTGACCAGCTTTAAGTTCCTCTGCGTTCACATCACCGAGGATCTCACATGGTCTGCTCACACAGATGCAGTGCTGAAAAAGGCACATCAGCGTCTCTTCTTCCTGAGATGGCTGAGGAAGTTTGGAACGAGCCCCAGAATCCTCAGGTCCTTCTACACCTGCACTGTGGAGAGCATCCTGACCGGCTGTATCACCGCCTGGTTTGGAAACAGCACCGCTGGTGTTGGACTTCAAATCGTCCTGCGTGATCAAAAATCGAAGGAAGGCTTGCTCATGTCAAAAAGGTATTGAAGTTTATTAATCAGAAGTCATCAAAATTCAGCTGGGTTGTTTCTCAGACAAGAGTCTTACAAAGGAGCAACAACCAGGAAAACATTTCACAGAGTATTTATAGATATGTGTCGACGTGTGTCATCTTCTCATTGGCCGCCAGAACCGTCCAACGCTCCTCCAATCAGTATTTTCCTCCTTCTGTTCCCTTGGGTCCTGCAAAACAACACTTAAACACGCATACCCCCAGTTTGTGCCAAGCACCAAGTTTTTCTAAGTGATCTAATCTAGTTATGTGTGTGTCCACATTCCAACAGCTTTCTTCTTGATGGACTCATAGCTGCCCACACCCTTGTACTCACATCCACAGTCTAACAGAAAGCACTCCAGTATTGGTTCTGAAGCTCTGTACACCAGCAAGCAACATATCTAGAAACATTTATAATAAATCCCACAATACAATTGATTACATATTGATATATTGATTATACTCATATCTCAGTACATGGTTAACATAATTTTAAGAGGATTAACATCCTTCACTGGCAACCGCAGGGCTCTACAAAGGGTCGTGCGAACTGCCCGCCACATTGTTGGAGGTGAGCTTCCCTCCCTCCAGGATATCTACACCAGGCGGTGTACAAGGAAAGCCCGGAGGATTATCAAAGACTCCAGCCACCCGTCCCACAGACTGCTCTCTCTGCTGCCCTCAGAGCGACGTTTCCGCAGCATCCGATCCTGCACTAGCCGACTGAGGGACAGCTTTTTCCCTCAGGCTATCAGGCTAATGAACAGTCACAAATAACTCACCTACATCACACTCCCACTCACACAACATGCCATGCACTGCACTTTAACACAGTTCAACTGGGCTACACGCACACACTGCACTAACACAACCTATCTGCTATCACTGGACACCATACAATGCACATCCACGACACTGCATATGAATAATCTGTTGCACCTTTGCACATCTATCTGCTGCTCAACCAATCTGCTGTTAATTTATAATCTGTTGCACCTCACATTATTACTATGTATAGACTACATTATGTATAGATACTGTACATAATGTAGATGTGCCCATACGGTGTATAATGTGTCGTTGATAATTGAGTATGTCTTTATAGTACACTATGTGTACTGAGTATATGTATGTGTATTTTGCACATTGTCTTCTGTACAGTCTGTAAATATGTACTGTCCATATGTAAATTGTTTGTTGTTTTTTTGCACTGTCTGTCCATATGTAAATTGCTGTTGTTTTTTTTGCACTGTCTGGAGCACTGTAAATGCTCCAGTGCAGTTTTTTTTGCACTGTCTGTCCATATGTAAATTGTTTGTTGTTTTTTTGCACTGTCTGTCCATATGTAAATTGTCTGTTGTTTTTCTGCACTGTCTGGAGCACGCTCATAAAAAATTCACTCACCAAGGCACTTGTGCTGTGGTGATGTGACAATAAAAGTGATTTGATTTGATTTTGAACAGCCAATCACATGCCTTGAATCTGTGATTCAATTCTCCCAAGAGTCAGTGTGATTCACAGATTGAAAAATAAGAAGAATTTAAAATAATTGCACAGCAAGACAAAAAAAGACATATAATAATTCTACAAATCATATAAAATAATTCTAAGAAATACATTAATAGACCACTAATTTTAAAGCCTTAGCCAATGTAGCTTTATATTTATATGGTCAAGCACTATACTCTATACACAAATTCAAATATTTTCATAAAAATAGAGCCATTAGTCATTTTTAATGTAATGTTTATTTATTTGAAAAAGAAAATTATCCCAGAAAAATACATGCAAATGACACTGAATTTGCATTTCTTATACTTTTCAGTATCTAATTAGCTATCCTTCATTTGTGTTAAAGCCTTGATTATATTTAAAAAATAATTAAACATCTTTACTTTGAATATAAGCAAAACAAGTGCTAATTGTTTCACATTATTTAACATTTATTTCAGAACTCAAGAGTTCAGTATGTTCTGGACAACATCTAAGGAGGCTTTAATGAAAATAGCGTTGTCTCTGATATAGTTCCTTTTCCTCATCTCCTCATGGGAGAGGAACTTTGGGTAGCCAAAGCCCAGCATGCTCTCATCCAGACAACCCCCACGAACACTACCCAGAGCTCCAGGTCGTGGCCTCTGGAAGTTCTTCCAGGTGGGATCTGGCTGAAGGTCTCTGTGATGTGCTGAGGTTTAGTGAGTGCTGGGTCGCTCTGATCCAAGAGCGAGAAGGAAACGCGGTAAGGGAAAGGCCACTCCAGCAGCCCATCGTACTCTCCTGGCAGAACACGAATGTAGATTGACAGGAAAGAGCCCTCGCCACTACCATTCCCATTGGGAAAGGCGGACACTTGTAGACGGTAACCATAGTTATGGGAATAGAAGGCGGGACTAAACAACTCCAAACTTCCTGATGTCCTGCTCTTAGCTTCCTGTAGCCGTTGACTGAAGTCTTTGAGCTTCCAGAGTAGCATGCCATCTTGACTTCCAGAGAGTTCCTCCACTGCTCGCCGGAGATCCCTGAGCTCCAGCCTTTGGCGATTCACCAGACCACCGAGAAGAGAGAGGTGGGTGTGCGTGGCCTCCTCAAGGTGTCGTTCTACTGCAGTCTTAGGGCACTATGAGTGGAACAGATAAAGAGATGTCAAGATAGAAGAGGTCATGATACATGATATATTATGATATTCATGTCCTACATTAAAAAAAAAATCTTGGGATTTTTTGGATACATTTTGTCTCTATAGAATGCAAAGGTGTTCGCTTAATTTACAAACTGTGTACTTGATGGCATTAATGAGAGAAAGAACTGCAAGAATACAAGATATGTGAATGACAATGAAATTAAAAACAATTTCCCTATGGATAAAATGAATGTGATATTTACTTCTGGAACCCAGCTGTTGCCCGCTATAGTATTAAAAAAATATAAATCCTTCCCAAGGCAACACATTAGAAAAAGATTTGCTTGCTAGTTATTATTTAGCATTTTTCTCTCTTTTATACTAATTTTGCAAGTTGGAACATATGAGTCTGAAGTCTGATTTATAATATGTACACTAAATATACAAACTGTCTTTAACATATAATTATGTGTTATATATATCATGTCATATAATTTGTTGATTTCATATGCAAGTTACTGTACCATACTTGTTTGTAAACTGAAACTATTTAATGAAGTTTAACATTTTTTATAATTGGTGGAACCACTACCAGAAACAAATCTAAATAAAGTTAAAATGGGATTTTTTAAGACATATGATCAGAATTAGAATCAGAATCTGCTTTAATGCCAGCTATGTTTGCACATACGAGGAATTTGTTTTGGTGAAAAAAGCTACACAGTGCGACAGAATGACAGTGACAAGACAAGACACAGATAATAAAAATTATAATATACAAATATACAAAATAGACAACCAGTATATACAAATATACTGATAAAAAATAGACAAATAGACTGATAACCAGTTAATACAATGTACTTTTCATTAAAACACTTCTATTATGTGTTTTTTTTAATTACCTTTTATGCAGTGTATAACAGCTCTAAGCGAATGAAAACATCCTGCAACATTTGAAATCTGAAAGTGCACCATGTATAAAGTTATTAGGCGTGTTCGACTTTAAGCGATGCTGCATAGAATGGTCAGTGTATGACATCAAAGTACCGCGAGAGCGAAAAGAGAGCAGGTGGTTCCTATGCTTTCGAATGAATTTGACGTCATACACTGACCATTCTATGCAGCGCCGCTTAAATTCAAAGCACCTATTGTCTTTCAAAAGAAAGAGTTGACTATTGGTCATAAAAAACGAGTCGTTTTTAAAACGAATCTTTAGCTGTTTCAAGGTGATGTTAAAGTGAAACATTAGCATATTTATCCTCGCCCACTTGTTGTGCGCGCACCTGGAACCTGAACTTCCCCTCCCTCAAACACAGCTGATTCCTGCGGCTGTTTCTCAATAGAGTGGTGGAACTATGATGTCACTTTGTAGGTGAAACCCCGGAAGCGAGTTAGCATTTTAGCACTTCCGGTTCGATCGTCCCAGAGTCAATGTTTTTTTTTATGGGATTTAGTTTAAATCCCTTAAATAAGGTCTGTGGTTCACACAAGCTCAAGATACTTTCACGTTTTATTGTACACATAAAACACACCAGTTACACAAGACTCAAGAATTTTTTTAAGCTGTTAACGTTTTCTAAAAACAGACGGTTGCTAACAAGTTGCTAAATGGGACTACAGGCGCTGTCGGAGACATTCAACATCATCACGCCAAACAGTTA